>PVKA01025606.1:0-32776 GCA_004027165.1 Ctenomys sociabilis | reverse complement strand
GGGGGGCTAATCCAAGCTTTTGGAGCAGGGTTGGGAGGTTCTTGTCTATGTGTGGGAGTAAAAGCTGGGAACTTGTTTTGGGGGGAAAAAAAAACCAAACCTCTATTTCTGTGGTTCAGATCTAAAATGTCCCCCCAAAGCCTCATACGTTTGGAAGGAGACTGGATCATGGGGACACTATACACATCAGTGATTCCCCCACTGATGACACCAGGAGCTGAATGATGGGTCACTGGGGTGTGACCTGGAGATGTTGTCCTTGTCCCTGGCTCCTCCTCTGCCCCTCTGCTTCCTGGCTGTCTTGGAAACAGCAGCTTCCTTTTACCAGGCCCTTCCACCTGCGGTTACCACCTTGGAGCCAGCTCAGTTCATGGACTGAACCTTCTGCGAACTGTGAGCCAAACAAACCACTCCTGCATTAGCTGTGAGCGCTGAGTATCTTGTTCGAACTACTACAGACAGTGAGGTGCAGCAAGCCGGTGCCAGCGTCTCTGCTGTGTCCAGCTTGGGAAGCGTGACCACAGTCTGGAGCACACAGCATTTTGTGTCCTGTGTCTGACTCCCCCAGCTCCTCCCGGGAAGCTTTCTTCCCCCTGAAGGAGTCAAGACTACTCAATGGAAACTATTAAATGCTTGGTGAAACTACACAGACAGACACAGAAGGCCAATTAAGTATAAATATTTCATACCAGAACTGACTTGTTGACCTAGCCACTAACAGGCCACAGATCTGCATATCTGGAGAGGATGTCAGGAGAGGCAGAGCCCGCCAGCCAGCTGGAGAGGAGAGCAGGAAAAAGAGTGCTCATGCTGCATCACTTCTCTTTCTTGCTTGCTTTCCTGCTTTCTGGTATCTGGAATTGAATTTAGGAACTCTCGCTTGCCGGGCTGGGGCTGTTCTGCTGAGCTAGCTCCCTGACCTCCTGCTGCGCCCCTTGCTAAGCACTGCCTAGGATGTGAGGATCTACCCTGCCCGGAGAAAATGTTTCTTTTCCCTTTAGGGGTGATTGCCACATTACTTTGTCTACCTAAACCCAGCCCATCCACACCCCTCTTTGAATTTTGAGACCATTGGAACTTTTCTTTCGATTTCCTCTCTTCTTTTAGGGCCTAGCTGATTTAGGTTTTGCAAAGGAGTGCTCTGATGTTTGCTGTGAGAGGACAACCCTGTCCCCCTGCCCTCCGCCTCCACCCTCAGTGATGGAAGGGGAGACCTCTGCTCTGGGGACCAAAGGAAATAACTGTGGTGCCCAGAGCAGAGGTAACCACTTAGCTTGCAGCTTAAGGGGATGCTGTCTTTGCCTGGTTAGAGACTGTGTGTTTCCTGTGGAGGTAAAATCAGAGCAAAACATTTTTACTCCTCCCTCCCATCACCGCGCTAGCCTCTTTACACACAGCTTGTCATAATGGCTCAGAGAAGGGAAGGAATATGGCTTAAGTTTTTTTCTTTTTCCTTCCCAGTGTAAGGATAGAGGTTAATTTTTCATTAATTTCTTCTCTTTGGGCACAGGTATCAGGTATTTGTGTGATGGTGCTTTGCAAGGAAATAGTCGCTTTGTAAACTGCTTCTCTGCATCCTCAGGACAATTAAACCTACTTCAGCAGCGCAGCAGGAAGCCTCCATTTCCAAAAATAACGCGGACTGGATTATCTGACATCTCTCTGCTGCAAAATACCTAGAGATGCTGACAACCGGTAATATCCTTTTACATTCGTTATTAGAATTCCACAACAGTAAGAAAAATCCCTGGGGTGAAAGATAAAGATTAAGATGGTTATGGACAGCAAAATGCCAATGAGCTAATTTTGCCCTAGCCTGGGTGGGGAAAGAGGAGAAATTAGAAAGAAGCAAATGTTATTAGACAAGAAAATCTCCTGCCCTCCCCTCCCCTCCCCTCCCCTCCCTTCCCTTCCCCTCCCCTTTTTCCTCCCTTCCATTTCCCTTCCTTTGACCTGCCCTGCTCTCCCTTCCTTTTTCTTTCCCTTCCCCCTTATCTTTCTCTACCCTAGACTCCTAAATTTAAAAATTTCAAACACACGTAAACTGTGATACTCCCATATACCTATCAAAATATTTCTCAAGATTTTGCAACATTTCATTTATAGTTTCCTTTTTATTTGTTTTAGCTTTATTGACATTTTTACATTGAATCCAAACATCATGCTATTTATTCTATGTTTTATCTGTACATCTACCTTACGTACTTATTTATTTGTTTGGTATTGGGTCTCACTATGCGGCTCGGACTCTTAGTGATCCTCCGGTCTCAGCTTTCTCAGTGCTGGGATTACAGGCATGCACCACCTTGCCAAGTTCTGGTGGCTGGCTTGGTGAGGGGCTGGCATAGCATTTGGCACCAGGGATTGAAACTGGTTCTTTGTGCTTGCCAGGCAGGTGCTTAGACTGCCGGGCCATCACCCTGGCCTGTATATCAATCTTAAGAACCTAAGAAAAGAGGTGTAAGCAGACAAAAGTTAAAAAGCTCCCCAATTTAAAATTTCACAGTATTAAAGAAAAACTTGACAGTATTAAACTTAAATTGGAAATATCATCAACTCTTAATTTCAGACTAATAGTGTGGGTAAACCGAACTGCATATGTTGCAGTGTAATAATAAACTTCTCTTCTGGAGGGTTAACAACCTAAATTTTCAGATCAAAAATTGGAGAAAAGGAAAGGCTGCAAGGTCAGCCAACATTTTGACCCTAGCCTTTCAAGGTCAGTGAAGACTCAGGACATAGGAAAACCTGTACTGTAACATCATGTAACTCAGTTGTGCCCCAAATTTTCTGATCAAGGAGATTATGGGGCCACAGAGGAATGTGAGCGATGATGTAGAGTGTTTCTAAAGAGAGTCACATGGAGAGAAACCTTTCTCTCAGGCTTCCACAGAGAACACATTGGTCGTGACTCATCTGCATGGCTGACACTGACAAGGGATGTACAAAGTGAGGTACAGGATTACAGGATAAACCCTGAGGGTACCTGACTGACCTTGTCAGATACAAAAGTTACATTTCTTGTTATATAGGTCTCGCTTTATCTTGGTCTTAACCATCCAGCAGAAAAGTACAAAAATGGAGGTATGTAAAGTCATATTAATACACTGAGCTGTGAATGGCTCAAGTCAACAACTTCTGTGGATAACCAACTTCTATTGTGGACTGCTGATCTGTGTTGCATTGTTTTATTAAAAAATATATATACATATATATAAATTAACCATCCCTGTTTTGAAAATTTGTAACATATGTGTTGTTGTATGTTATCCTGTTTATGTTATTTTTTTCTATTTGTTTTTGCTTCTATTTTTCACTCTTTAAGTTAAAATACAAATAAATGAATAAATAAATAAAAGCTTGAGAGTATTAAACTTGAATTGGAAATATAATCAACTCTTAATTTGTTTTTAATCATTTAAGATAAAGGCCTAGTAAAAATGGAAACTCAGAAGCAATAGAAGCTGGTTGTTTTTCTTTCTAGTGCTAGAAGATGCCCTAAGAACATCTTGAACAAGTTTTGTCCTGTACCTGTAACTAACCATTTCTCCAAAGAGCCTTGGTTTTTAGTGAGAAATAATATTTATTCAGCCAATCAGATTTTTTTTTTTTGGTGGTACCAGGGATCAAACTCAGGACCTTGCACTTGCCAGGCAAGCACTTATTCCACTGAGCTATCTCCCCAGCCCTAGCCACATAGAATTAGCACAGGTGCTAAAGCAAGCATAAAAAGACACTGAAGCAGTTATTATAACTGCATTCATTATACATTTCAATGAGATCCAGGCACAATGGGGGATATCTGTAGTCCTAGCTACTAAAGAGGCTGAGACAGGAAGATCCCTTGAACTCTAGAATTCAAGGTCAGCCTGAACAACATAGCAAGACCCTCTTCTTGAAAAGAAAATAAGGCAGAAATGAAACAGTAAAAAAAGTTCTAGAGATGAAAAGTACAGCCTATGAAATGACAGGTACCCTGGGTGGGATGGAAGGTGAACAATAGCTGTACAGACATAGATATAGTTAATTGAAGACATAAACAGCAAAAACCATCCAAAATGAGACACAGAGAAGAAAAGAATTGTGAAAAGGAAAAAAAGAGTACCAGTAAGCACTGGGACTGGTTCAAGTCTTTTGTATAAGTATAACAGAATCCCTAAAGGATTGGGGCCCAGAGACATTTTTAAAAAATAATGCTCAAAATTTGTTCCAAATTTGAAGAAAATTATAATCTCATGATCCAAAAATTTCAATGTACCTCAAGAGGAAAAATTATGAAAAAAGACATAGTAGAGCACAAGCAGTAAAAAGACAATTTACACACAGGGTAACAAATACAAGGTCTGATTGAAAAATATAGTGCATGTTGAAGTCTTAAAAATTCATTATAGTAAAAGACATGTTATCATGAATTCTCCTCTAAGTATTTCTTCTTGGTTCTCATCATTTTTGCCACTTGCTAAAGCAGCTCTGCAAATCCTTCTTCTTGCAGATCTTTAGCGATGCTGTCACGGGTGACGATGTCCTGAATTGATTCAAAGCATTTATCTTTGACTATCATTTTGATTTGGGGAAAAGTTAGAATTTACACAATGCCCAATGCAGTGAGAAAGGTGAACAAGAGCATGGTAATGCTTTGGAAACCTGCCTTTCTGTTGGATGGTACCCGGCAGCAGCGTGGACTCTACTGTCACTTGGGGTCATTCTTTGTAAGGAACTCAGGAAAGAGGACTTCCCGACCTACTTCAGAAAGTGGCAGAGCAACGGCTGAAGTGTTTGAAGTGAGGGGGAGTGTTTGGGGTAGGATTGATGGCAAAGTGTCATTTTTATGTAATAATATTTTAAAAATAAATATTCATCCTGCATTTTGCTGACTCCTTATATAAGGGGCACAGCACACTTGTAATAGGAAACAGCCAGCAAAAGGAGAGTGGAACTTTATTTATTTACTTTTATAAACATTTTTTAAAAAAATTATATTTAGTACAGGATCTACAGGATCTCAGTGCACAGATCGGACTCCTAGTGATCCTCCCATTTTCAGCCTCCCAAGCGCTGGGATTACAGGGGCTCACCACCACGCCCAGTCCTAGTGGCTGTGTCAGTGTGCCCCCGGGTGTGGGGCAGGCCTGGCATGTCAGGGATCAGACCCTGGTCCCTAAGAACTTTAAAATATGAAATGAAAAGGCTATCAATCTATAACTCAGTGAAATAAAAACAAAAGTAAAGTGAAAATGAAGATTATTTTCAAAAATGCAAAAATTGAAAGAATTCATTACCAGCAGACATGTACTATAAAACATTAAAGAAAAAATAACAGTTTTCAGAAATTCTTCCAGAAAACTGAAAAGAAAGGTGTATTGTTTTCCGACATCTGAAACCACCCTTCCTCATACCCAATCCAAAGACAAAAAGGAAAGCTATATGCAATATGCAAAACAAAAAACAACAAATGTAGCCAAATCAAATACAGTAACATACAAAAGGATAATATAGTAAAGACTATGTGGAGTTTATGCCAGGAATGGAGGATTGGTTTACTATCAGAAAGTTAGGGCCCGGGAGATGGCTCAGTAGAATAAGCACTTGCCTGGCAAGTACAAGGCCCTGAGTTCAATCCCTAGTACTGAAAAAAAAAAGAAAAGAAAATTAATCAGTGCAATTAAATGTAGTATCTATCGTAAAATGGAAGACATATTCTCATCTCAACTGACATATGAAAAAAATCTAAAATCTACTCACTTAAAACAAAACAAAACAACACTTAACAAACGAGGAAGAAGAAATCTGGCAAAGAACCTTGATGAATATTTATAGGTAATGTCAAGCTTTATAGTCACAGATTGAACTTTTCCCTCCTAAATTCAGGAGCAAATCAGGAGCTATTTTCATTACTGTTCAAGAATTTAACAGACATTGTTGCCAATGCAGCAAAGCAAGAAAAAAATAAATAAAAAGAATCCAGAAGGTGAAGATGTAAAGCTGCCTTTATTTTTTTGACATGATTACCTATGAATATATTGTGATAGGTTGTACAAATAGGCTATTGTAGCTAATATCAGATTGATATACAAATATCAACTGTGTTTTATACAGTAGTAACAAACCACCAAAATATGAAACACTCCATATAACAAAGGATATACAAATCCTGAACATGGAAGACCCCTGAACTCTGTGAGCAATGTAAAGAAAACCTAAGCGAATATAAGGAGATATTATATTCATGAGTTGGAGGACTCATGGTGAGGTCAGTTTTTTTCCAACTCATCTGTAGATTCAACTTCATGCCAATAAAAATCACACCAAGTTCTTTTGTAGAACTAAAAAGTTGATTCTAGAATATATACACAAATGTAAAGAATCTAGGATAACCAAAACAACTCTGAGTGAGAACAAAGTAGTTAAGACTAATATTACCTAATTTCAAGACTTCATCTAAAAGTGCGGTAACCTTAGATGCAAATGCCATTCAGTAGTAAAAGCATAATCTTTTCAACAGATGGAGTTGGAAGAATTGGATGTGTATACATACAAAAGTAAGTGGGTCTGTTTTTTTTGTACCCAGAATCAAACTCAGGACTTCAGGGACTGTATCATTGAGCTAAATCCCCAAGCCCACAAGTAAGTTTTGATCTAAGTTGCAAGGTGTAAAAAATTAATTGAAAGTAGATCATAGTCCTAAAGTTGAAAATCTAATACTACAAATCTGTGTAGAAGCATAGGAAAACAAATCTTTATGACTTTGGCATAGGAAAATATTTCTTTTTTTTTTTCTTTTTTTTATTTTATGGAACCAGGGATTGAACTCAGGCCCTTGCACTTGCCAGGGAAGCGCTTAGTCTATTGCACCGTCTCCCCTGTCCCAAGATTTCTTTATATACAGCACCAAAAGCACAATTTATAAAAGAAAAAAAACTGATGAACTGAATGTCATCAAAGCTAAAAATTCTCTTTTTCAAAAAATATTATTAAGACAATGACAGGAGAAGTCTCAGACAGGGAGAAAATATTTGTACAACATACACTTAAAAGATTTTACCCAACAAATGTAAGAAATTTTTAAAAGTAAGTAATAAGAGAAACACATGCATAGAAAGTAAAAGCAGACAGAAAAGTTGGATCTTTTTTCTAAAGAGGATTAAAAAGTTGGCAAATAAACATTAGATCTTTATATTGTTACTTCTTAGAAAAATGTCACTGAAAACCATACTGCAGTATATATGCTGGTCTGTGCTACTGTAACAGAATATCTGAGACTGGGT
The DNA here is from genome assembly GCA_004027165.1 of Ctenomys sociabilis. NCBI lineage: Eukaryota > Metazoa > Chordata > Mammalia > Rodentia > Ctenomyidae > Ctenomys > Ctenomys sociabilis. The sequence continues at coordinate 25,511 of PVKA01025606.1, read as the reverse complement.
AATTGGTAAAGAACAGACCTTTATTTCTCATCTGGGGGCTGGGAAGTGTAAGGTCAAGACCCCGACACGTGCAGTGTCCTGCTGGGGTCTTCCAAGATGGCAGCTTATCGCTGTACCCTCTGGAAGAGAGGAAGGCTGGTAGAAGGTAGATGGAAAAGAGGCCTGAACACTACATTTAAAGGGCCTTACTAGTATCTATGAAAGAAGAGTCATTATGGCTTACTCACGCCTTTAATGAGCAAACCGAGGTCAGTCTGCAGAGAATGTGGAGTGTCCAGAAGCCAAGAGAGGAGCCACCAGGCCCCACAAGGAGAGAAAGACAGAAAGGAACCGGTGGCTTACCTATGGCTCCCTCCCACATCTCATGAAATTCCTCTGCAATAAGCTCCCTTTTAAGTTTAAGACTCTCTGAATGGACTTTGGCTCTGAAAAAAATAACCTTGACTAAGAAAAGTCTTTGAACCTCATTGCGATTAATATTCCTCTGGAAATATTGAACTGATATATGATGAGGTCCTTCCACTCTGATTATAAAGCATATCCTTTCCATCCTATACTTCTGTGCTTGGGAGGGCTTAAAAATAAAAGAAAAACTGGTAGTCGGATACTGCTCAGAAGTGGAGTGTTTGCCTAGAATGCTCAAAACTCTGGGTTCAATCCACAGCACTACAAAAAATAAAACTCTGAAGTATATATTTTTATATGTAATCCCCGGTAAGTTTCATTTAATCTTTTTTTTTTTTTTTTTTGGTGGAATTGAATTGAACTCAGGACCTTGTGCTTGCCAGGCATGCGCTTATTCTACTTAGCTATCTCCCCTGCCCCAATTTCATTTAATCTTACTTAATTAATTTTATTTAATCTTCCAGAACATCTCACACAATGGAATAGGTTTGAATCTCTGATTAGCAAATTGGAAATTAAAAAGTGAGAGCAGTATATTGATCACTTCTCAGAAGTTTGATGAATTGTCCAGGCTTTCCACTTCATTCACTCATTCTTTCATTTCTTTACTCAAAATCAATGATTTCATCAGCAGTTCTAAGTGTTATTCCAACGTTAGCAGGGAGACGTTGGTGGTAGTGAGAGAGCGTAAGTTTACCATGCTGTGACAATGGTCACCTAAGCACAGGACACCCACAGCTTGCAGGGTGTCCTAAGCAGGCACAGTATGTTGGTCCAACTGCAAGGCTTCATCATTGTCCATTGTATGAGGTCAGGGACATGGAACAAAGAACTAATGACACTCAGATTAGAGAGTTTGCCATTTTAAACCACACAGGCAGAAAGACTTGGTGGGAAAGGACAGAGGAATTTTGGCTCAGAGCTCTTGGCTTATCGTCAGATACCAATTATGCATGGCTATCCCCCTCCCTCATTACCACAGATAAATAAAACATCAGCTTAGAATTCACTTGGCAAGTGGGGGAAAACAAGGAATATATCTTTGTAGCAAAATGTGGGCTGTGTCTATTTGTAGCTCAAACATGCTTCAAAAAGACAGGCGGGCAGAAGCAAGGGTGCCACTCTCTACCACAGAGCTGATTTGCAGAGGCACCAGGAGAGCGGGCACTCCCTGGGTGCTCTGCTCTGAGGCAACCATTCCCTTTGAATGCAATACTCTGAGAAGTTGAGGGAACAGGGACCCCTGCACCCCCCTACTGCACCAATGTCACCTTCAGCCTCCAGGGAGCATGTTTTGCAGTGGGGTCTTGTGAATGAGGCACTCAGCTTCGGATCCTGTGTCTGCTGTTCGTCACCAGCCAGAGCTGCTTTAATCCCAGTCTAGAAAGAATTCAGGCTGTCCTGAGGTTCCCAAGGCCCACTCACCCTCCTTTCTGTCCGCGCCCACCAGACCTCATTTTCTTCTCTTTTCAGTCACCTGTTGTTTGTTCAGAGAATAAAAAATAGAATACAAAATTCGAAATGATACATAATTTCACTAAACAAAATAATAGGAATTCAACCATGGCTGTTACATTGCATAATGTTGGCTTCAAATTAGTTGTTTATATTACTAGATATCAGCATGAAAAATTAGTAAAAAAAAGTTATAAGAAATTAAAAAGAAGAAGAAAAAATTAGGCATTAACTGCTCCTTTCATTAGAGGAGCAGAAATCAGCAGTGCAATTTTCCAAGCTATCTTGTAGGTATGCATAAATATATCCTTTTCCTTCTTTCTTCTGTCTGTTTCCTCATCCCAGGTGTTCCTTCCCTCTGAACAGATTCTTTCCCTTTCACAGCACCTATTGTACTTTTCAGATTTTATTTACTCTTTCAGGTTCTTATACTAGTGAGACAATATGATGTTTTCACATGTGAGTCTGATTTATTTCACTCATAAGTATGGTCTCTAGTTGCATCCATTTACCCGCAAAAGCCTCAAATTTATCTTTTTCTTATAACTGAGTAAAACTCCATTGTGTAAAACCATCACATCTTTTTTATCCATTCCTCAGTTGATGGGCATCTGGGTTGTTTCCAAGATTCGGCTGTGACAATTCGGCTCTGTGCTGCCATAATAAACATGGGTGCACATACATTGCTGTAGTATGATGTCTTCAGTGCTTCTGTAAAAATACCCAGAGGAGGAGTAGCTGGGTTGAATGGGGCTTCCAATCCTAGGGTTTTGAGGAATCTTTACACTGATTTCCACAGTGGTTGTACCAGTCTACATTCCCACCAACAGCGGAGAAGGGTTCCTTTTTCCCCACAGCCCCTCCAACGTTTGTTATTGGTTGTCTTCTTGATGACAGCCATTCTTTCTGGGATGAGATGAAATCTCAGTGTTGTTTTAGCTTGCATTTCTTAAATGACCAATGATGTTGAACATTTTTTTATATCTTTATTGTCCATTTGTATTTCTTCATCTGAGAAGTGTATATTCACCTCGAATGCCCATTTTTGGATTGAATCTTTGAACTTTGGGGACCTGATTTGTTAAATTCTCTGCATGTTCTAGATAGAAGTACTTTGTCTGAGGTATATTTGGCTAAAATTTTTTCCCAGTTCATGAGTTTTCTTTTCAGTCTGTTCTACCCTGTCTTCCTGTTTCAGCTGCCTCGGGAGACTTCATCAGCCTCAGTTTCTTTATTTAGAATATGGGTACAGTACAATCATGGATGCCACTGGGCTGGTAGGACACTTCAGGGAGTGTCATGTGGACATTGTGGCTTGGGGCTGTTTTTGTGGTCTGCTTGGCTGTGATAGGTCCTGGCGCTCTGTGTGCATCTCCTCTTCCCTACTGTGCCTTCCTCCATGGACAGATACTCAGTGTTTTTTGTTTTCTCCCCTCCCATCATCACTAAGCTTTCTGATTGACTGAGCTGTGCTCTCAGCCTCCTCTACGTGAGTCCTGAAGCTGTCACAGGTTCATTTCAGCTCACTGTCCCGTGACTGGGTCACTGTCCCACTTCACTTCCCAATTTGGATGTCTCAAATCCAAGCCCTCAGTGTGATTCTGAAGGCTTCGCTTCCTTCTTCTCCTATATTCAGTAGGCTACCAGACTTGCTAACTTGTGCCATGGAAACTTCAACATCCTCTGTACTGGCACTATGTCAAAGCTAGCCTCCTGTCCATCTCTGATGGGGTCCTGATCATAGAATTCTGCTCAGCATGACATGAAGTTTGTGAAGTAGGCTGCATCTTATGTCTCCGATGGTTTGGTGCTCCCTGGACCCCAACTGACAGGCTTTATAAAAATGAAGAGGCCATACCTTGCAAGTGGATTGCCAGTGGAATTTGTGGTCATGTTGTTCACAGCAGGCAAGGCCTGCAGTGGTCACTTTCCCATCACTAGGACAAAGTATCGGACACCTACAACTTAAAGGAGAGATTTAATTTGGCTTGTGGTTTCTGTGGGTTCAGTCCCTGGTCACTGGCTCCAAGGCAGAAATGGCATGGTAGGAGGGGATGGTAGAGAAAAACTGCTCACTGTAAGGCAGGCAAGAAGCAGATAGAGAAAGGAGGAGTCAGGGATGAGAATACACTCTTTCAAGTCTGCACCTGCTGGAACCCACCTCCAATTAGGCTCTGCCTCCTAGGAACACATAAAGCTATGAACTCATCAATGGATCACCTTTCAAAAGCTGCACCTCTGAATGCATGAGACTTTTGGGAGTGTTTTAGAGAGAAAACGTGACAGGGCCGTAGAGATTTGCATGCAAAATAAGCCCTGGTATCTAGCTAAGCAAGAGGAGGAGCACGGTCAGAGAGGGAGGCACCAACCAGTGAAATGGACCATTCTGTCTTCAGATGCTCTCTTGTGGCTGGGCCCTGTGTCTTCATGGGGGCAGTTTCCAAAACAAACTCAACCTAACTCAGGGGCTTTGGGAATCCAGTGCACTGAGGCTAGCAAGACAAGCAGAGCATCCTCACACAGCAGGTGTTGTGGTTTTCAGCAAAGACCAGAGGCCAGCTTAGGACTTGGGGACAGTGAAGTCTGCTTTGTTCATAGAAGCTTTGAAAGAAATTGGCCTGGCTTCTGGGAACAGTACAGACAGGCTGTGTGAGGCAGATGGGGAGAAGGGACATGTCCCAGCTTGTGTAGCCCAACCAGGGACTCTGGGGGACACTGTGGACACATGACAGCCCATAAGGAGGTGGCGCCCACAGAAGTTGATGGATGACTCAGAGGCTTATTTATTATTGTTATTTTTGCGCTCCCACATGGTGGCTTATAGAAAGTGCTTTGTCAAGAATTTGCCTCCCAGCTGTGCGCAAATTACATCAGCTGATTCTCAATGGAGTCCCTCTTTGACTCAAGGCTTTAAGATAGATGGCTTCAGGTACACGGGAGAGAGGGAAGGGTCAGCTGAGTGCCTTGTAGTGGGCAGTAGTAGTACTCTGGTCCCACCAGAGTAAAGTGATGATCTGAAGCTCAAGGGACTGCAGCGTTGCTGGAGAGGAGCTACCTTCCTCATTTTTTTCTCCTCTCAGTGACCACTTCTGACTAAGTTTAAGAGCACCAGCAAACTGGAGCATTTCAGTCTTCCTAGCACTCTAGGAGGCTGAGGCAGGAGGATGGCAAGTTTGATCCCAGCTATGACAACATAGCAATTTAGCAAAAGCCTACCTCAAACTAAAAATAAAAAAGAGGCTGAGGATGTAGCTCAATGTGAAGGACATGGCTTCAATCCCCAGTACTACAAAGCAAACAAATAAACAAACAAAAAAATCTTTACCCTCAAAACCCTAATATCCAACAAGCCAGCTGCCATACTAATGACACTGTATTAATTGCACGTATTTTTCTGGGAGGGGGCCGATATATTTGTCCCATGACTTTTGAAAGGTGATAGTTGGTGGGTTACATAAACAGAGGTGATAGAAATTCCAGGCTACAGCCTACCATATAAAAAACACGTGAGAGATTTGGATTCTTCTTCATAGTATAAGGACTCTAAGAAGAGTACGATGTAGATTTTTCTTTGGCTTTGTTTATCCGTATATCTGTCTATCATCTGTCACTGGAGACAAGACTGAGTTGAGAAGACAAGAAAGTGTTCATGTGAGTGTACATCAGTAGATAGGAACAGAAGCTTTCTGGAGCCGCAGAACCTTTTCCTCAGGCATTTATTTGTTCTTATCTTTCTTTTTGTTTATTCTTGAAGCTTGCAGGTTTCTTTTAGGTTTGGGAACTCAGAAGAATGAGTGGGCCCTTTACAATATGGGCTACTGATCCCCTTAGTCTAGTCTATTATCACACTCTAACATGTTTCCATTGCTTTAAAGTAGAACTTACCAGAGCCCAGAGAAACCAGAAGGCTTTGGTGATGTCTCACTAGCTGATAATGGGTGACACCATCCAGGCAATGTAGGATTACTTGTGCTGCAAATATCTTTCAGAAAGATCCAGCAGTCAGGAAGATCCCAAGAAGCATCGTTGGAGATATAATCCCATGCTGAAGAGGGCTGGGGTTCAAGGTGTGCTTTCTCTTGGAGACCACTATTAGATTACTTGGAACACTGTGGCCAGATTTTGCTATTTCAACACTGCCTCGTGATGAAAAGCCAGTCACTGTGAGTAGCTCCTCTGGAACGTCTGGGGCCTACAGCAGCTGGAGGAGAAATGAAGTAAGGATGAATGTCCAAAAAAAAAGTAGGGGGTGCCTGGAGTGGGGAGAATACGAGAGGACAAGTTACCCAATCCAGCATGAGATAATTGCTAGCATGACCCAACCCCTTCTGATGGATGGAGTTTCTCTGGGCAAGTGCCAGATTTGAACTGCATCTTTCACAGAATTCATATTAGGGCATGAGCTGCATATACAGCTTGTGATCAACAGCTTAAGCAAGGACCTTTGGGAAAATCAAATTCAAGCCAATGCTGCAGGACAATCCAGTGGTGTCTCAGCTGGCCAGAGATACAGCCAGGAGAAAAGAGGACCAGAACTTGAGCTCATAGTACCAAGGGGACGCAGCCTTAAGGACAGCAATATTCCAATCACATGATAGCATGACAGGAAACAATAAACAGGACAAAGGATGAGAGACCCATGGTACTGCTCTGGAAAAACCCAACAAGGCACTTCAGCCTCAGCCAGGATTATATACTGCTGTTCACACTTGGCTTCAGAGTTGGCTCTGGGGAGAGGTTGTGATCAAACACTCCCTGGGTATGTGCTCATAGAAATGACGAACACTTCTGATTGTGGAGCTACCCTGGGACCAAACACAGCTCCAAGGTTCCTTTGGTCCAAGTCAACAGAAAAGGGGGACCTCCCAAACTCCTGGCTGGAGCACGCAGGGAGGCTGTTGGCTCACTGGATCAGGCAGCTGTGCTGAGCTTCTTGTGACATTCTGGATAACTCTTCTTAGTATTATAGGCAGTATTATCCCTGGGTTATGAAAAAGTAACAGAGTAAGTGAGGAATCCAGGGCACTGGGAGGAATAAAGAGACAGGCTTCATCAAAGTAATCAGCACTTTCCTGTTTTTAGGACGTGTAATTACAACGTCTGCATACAGCTGGTGATGCAGCTTCCTGCACTGATTCAACCCACAACAGCCCTGCCCTCCCTCTGCATTTCTGCAGTGCATGCACCACCTTGAGTCCTTTCTGCATATTTCTGTTATGTATCACACACTCTTTCTGTTTATGCGCCTATGATGTGCCTCTAATGGAATTCAGAGATGAGTAGAGAATAGTCAGCCTATCCTGTCCTCAAGAAACTTATAGTCTAGCAAAAGAAATATGGGTGCAAATTGTAATGATTCTACAGAGGCACACAAGTCAGAAGTTGGGAGACAATCTGGCCAGATGGGCTCATAGGAGTAAAGACTGGACCAGGATGTTTCTCACCAGAGACCATGACTATGATTTTATATCTAAAACCAGAGGTCTGTGACAAATGGAGAATCATTGTGGAAAATCAGGAGAATAAGGAAGTATGAAACCAGTAAAGCTGGTGTTGCTAGGATTTTTTAAAATAGAGGCAAAGCAAGGAGTGGAGTGAAAAGGGTCCTGGAGCTCTTGCCTGAAAAGCTGGGGCTCACACCTTTGGGGGCCACCAAGACTAAATATGTGATCCAGCAGGTTTTAAGCAATCAGGGTAGAATGATCAGGGATCAGGTCAAGACGCAGTTGGGAAACAACTGGATTGAGAAGGAGAATATACACTAATTCTGATATTCTGGCTCATGTGAGGGATTCCTGGGAGACCCAGGATAGGGAAGAAGCTGCCACACAGACTGAGGAGGAGCAGGGTTGAGGAGGAAGGGGAGGAGCCCACGATCACTTGGAGCGTCCTTTATCTAAGGTTCTCAAGAGACAGCACCATATAGTAGGTAACTGGAAACAGTCTCTTCATGCTACAGGCTCGTTAAGACTGGAGACTTGAATATAGCAGTCGTGGTGGAGCAGCCAGTGAGGTAGCTCAGCAGACCAAGTGCCTGCTTTGGTAACTGCAGGGATCAAACTCTGGTCCCACATGTTGCGCTGGCCCTGCCCCTGAGTCTGGGTGTGGTGGCACAACCCTGTAATCCCAGCCCTGGGGAAGCTGAAAAGGAGGAGGATCACGACTAGCCCGAGCTGCAGAGTGAGACCCTGTACCTAACACATAAAAAGGGAGGTAGAGAGGTGGAGCAAAAGGCTCCAGAGAAAAGGAGCAGCCGGCCCAAGATGGGGCCTTGGAGATCTTCATATTCCCAGAGCACGTAGGAGTGTTAAATCCCCCCCGGTGGAGGGCAGTGGTAGAAATTTACCTGCAGAGGTCCAGGAGCACGTGCTGGATGGGAAGGTGGGGGCATGAAGGTACCAGATGACAAAGGGAGGGCTTGGGTAGAGCAGTTATTTGAGAAGAAGACTGAGTTGTAGGGAGGGTTACAGTAGGTGGATTTTGGCATGTTTCAAACACATGTAGATGAGCCATACAAAACACAACCCTGTTCTTGGGACTCTGCGTGTGTGTGTGTGTGTGTTTTATCATGCTATTTTGCACTTAGGAATACGTTTTTTTTCTGACTTTCAGCCACTGCATTTTCTTTTCGTAGACAGTCATCTCTTTGAAGATGAGGACTGTGGCTTTGACTTCTTTTGTCATCCCAATAGCTCCATGAGTAAGAATTGAGTGAATCATGAATGAATGAATGAGTCATGAATGAAGCTGACCTCTGCTCTCTGCCTTTTGTCTCTTGGATTACCTGGGCAGGTCTAAAAAACATCAAGTACCAGCTGCTCCTCATCTTTAGAGGGCTGGGATGGGCCACTGAAGATTATCTACATAGACTGGGCACACTTTATGGACATTAATAGGAAGCACGTGGGGAAAAAACTCAAGTTACAGTTGAAAATAATGGTAATCATTACTTGGTGGAAAGAGAATATTTCAAAAGAAACAAAGCCAATTTTCTTTCTTTTAAGTTGCTGTCACCTTCAGAGTCTGACTGAGCTGAAAGGGCCCCGTGTGGCAGTTTGATACACTTGACACATTAGCTTCATTCCAGGTGTTTTGGTTGATTGTGACAGAGCACACACTACCCTCCTTAACAGGGGCTGTATCAGGTTTGCAAGACATCACTAATCAAAGTACAGAACAGGGTGTTGGCTGTGTTACTTGATGTTTGACACAGACCTAGAAACTGTCCTCTATCACAACTGCCTCAGCTGTCTCTTCAGGGACACTCACACCATTTAAGGCCTACCTTGGTTTTTTTTCAGCACTTGATTACAGACTTTAGCACCTGATGGTGCTCCTGGCTACTTATCACTGAAGTGCATCCAGACCTTACCTCATCTCCTCACATTAGGCTCTTAGTTCCTGGGGAGGAAGAGCCCTGACTGATTCACCTTTATGCTCCTACCACACAGATTGAACAGTGGATAAATGTTTGTCCTTCAATAAAATCTCAGTCTACTGCCTCATGTGTTGTTGTGAACTTCGCCTCACCTTCTTGTCTACAAAATGAAGAAGTTGAACTGGATTCTGTAGGGTTTTCCTAGTTCTGATTTTGTTTTCTGTTCTCACTCTGTGTAGCCCTGGTGTTAGGACATAGTGGATTTAGAATTTGAAATCTGGCTGGGGAGATGGAAATAACCCACATGAAAATAGCTTAAAATAGGACAAGCTGCTTGTACTGACTTCTGAGTTGTGTGACAGGCCCTCAAAATGAGAAGACAAACTGCAAGCCAATTTGAAATGCAAGGCTTGGGTGGTGTGCCCTCAGGAATCCTCTGCTATAGGACAATCTGGGAGGGACAGCACTTTAGGCTGGGCCTAGCCCCAGCTAATGGTAATAGAGAGAAAAGAAAGCACAGAACCAGTGATCAAGCTTTGCCCTCAACAGCAAGTGAAAGGAAATAGACCCTCAAACTGTTGTATTGTGATGGGGGAATGGAAAAGGGCTGGCTTGGGGAGGTCTGGGGATGCATATAGTGTTGAGAAGGACATAGTTAGCCTGAGGTAGAGTTCAGTTCTAGGATCTTGAATGAGAACCAAAAAAAGGGTCACATATGGGAGAGCAGTGAGAAGCAAACCCCTGACAGGCTCTGCTAAGAAGGATGATGCTGCAAAGAGAATGGGAAGAACTTTACCATGTGGACCAGGGAAGTCAGTCAGGGTCCTGCTCGTGTGTGGCATGTGCATACTTCTTGTGCTACTGGTCAAGGAAATTAGCAGATGCATATGGGTGGGACTGCATTTACCTTGACCCATATACCTGGACATCTCCCCTCTCCTTCCTATGCAAGTCTGCCATGACTAGACTGGAGTGCACCCTAAGGAGACCTGGTTGGGTAGGCTGATCATGGCCTGTGGGTGGTGTGAAGCAAGTGCTACGTGAGTTTGTAAGCTTCATCTTCGTGCAAACCCCTCTTGGAGACACAGGAAGTAGATGTGATTTGAGGGCTGATAAGGAAGTCCTGAGAAAGGCTGTTGAGAGGGTTGGGCTTGTCTTAGCACAGTGGCCTCCTCTCTGGAGGCCTGGTCCTTTGCCACCAAGAAGCACTGGTTTCAATTTCCCCAAACTTTGGAGAATTTCTTAAAGAAAATTCCTAAATCTGTTCTCCAGGCTTTGCAGAACCTAACCTCAAGGGCTGTTTTCCCTGGTAGCGTAAACAGTGGGGCCAGGATCACTGCCAGCATCACGAGACTTCTGCAGAGTTCTGGGCTGAGCCCTGCCCCAGGTTGAACTTTCGGTTTTCAGGAGCATTTCCATTGTGTGTGTGAGTGGCTGTGAGTGTGTGTGTGTGTGCTAAAGACTGTGTGAAGTGCCCCTTACACCCTCTTCTTGGCAAGAAGTTGTTAAAAGCAGCACAGGAGGAAAGAACAAAGACTGTGAGGCCCTGACTTTCTTCCCAAGAGCCTTGTTCCAGCCACAAAAGGGGGCCCTGGCCATAGGCAAAGAGAAGTCTCCAAGACAGGAATTTAGAGGCAAACTTGGAGCTTTCCCTAGGCCTCTGCTTCCCCAGCTTGGCCCCAGAAGGACGTCTTGCTTTAATCACCCTCAACATCAAGGAGGTGCCCTTGAATCCTGGCCTTGGGCTTGCTTTGGGCTCAGCTCTACTCCAGAGGCTCCATTTGAAGTGCGTGAGTATAAAGGTGTCCTCTGGGCAGTGCATTTCAACTATGAGTCAACTTCTCTGTATTTCTACAAATATTTGCATTTAGGGCCTGGCTAAAATGTACATTTAATGAAGTCACAAAGACTAATAAGAAGTCCCAGGTCTAAGGGACTTGAAGAACAGATGAGGAACACTGGGAGCTCTGTAACTATATCATTAGTGCTTCATTCATTCATTCAACAAGTATTCTGGTGTGACTGGGGATGGTGTTCTGTCCCCATAATGTTTCCAGTCTGGTAAGGAGCTGATTATCACTGGATTGAACTAAGCAAGAAGCAATGACTAACCGCTGTGGCTTGAGTGTTTGTGGCCCTTCACTCATGTTTTGAAATCCTGTGCCCCAGGTGATGACATTATAAGAGGTGAGGACTTGGGGAAGCTGTTGGATCATGCAGGCAGAGCCCTAGGATACAGGATTAATGTTTGTTATAGTTTAAACTTAAAATATCCTCTCAAAGTCTTACATGTTTGGAAGGTGATGGGATTGTGGGAAGACATCTCACCAGTTGGTTCATCCATTGCTGAGCTCATAGCTGACTGTGCTATTGGGAGGTGGATCCTGGTTGGAAGGATGGACCACTGGAAGCATGACTTAGAAAGGTATATTTTTAACCCTGGGTGTCCCTTTGTCCCTCTGCTTCTTGACTGTCATGGGTGAGTAGCCTTCCTCTACCAGGCCCCTCCCTCATGCTGTTTCTGCCTCAGAATGGGCTGACCCTTGACTGATTCCCTGAAATGTGAGCCAAACAAATCCCTCTCCCTTTAAATTGCCAGGGCTGGGAATTTTGTCCAAGCAATCAGAAAGTGACTAACATAATACTTTTGTGAAGGGGAACTCAGAGGAGTTTTTGCCCTCTTGTAAGGTGAAGTCATAAAGAGAAGAGGTCTCTTGTGAACTAACCAGGAAGCAGGTCTTTGCAGACACTAAACCTCCCAGCGCTGAGATCTTGAACTTCCAGTTCCCAGAACTGTGAGCAATAAATACCTATTATTTATAAACCTCCCAGTTGATGATATTTTGTTACAGTGGCCAGAAGAGAGTAACATGCTGTCTGTGCTCTGATGAGACTATAATGAGGACTTTAGATAAGGAGGTGTGGCAGACCCCTTGGAGGAGGTGACATGTAAGCTGAGAATTCCAGGGTCAGGGAGGGGTTAGCTTATGCAAAGGGAATAACGTGTGTAAGAAGGAGACTGGAGACAGTTCTAGGCACCACTAGAAAGCCGGAGGTGCGAGAAGTGAGGTCAGCAAGTGCTGGGTTTGCCAGGGTGTGTAGGCAGCTGAGGTATGTGGACTTATGGAGTCCACAGTGCAGCTTGTGGGATTTGCCTCAGGGAAGTTCTCTCAGAAAGGATGATCCATTTGGGTCTGTAGGAGACCTGGACACTGGCAAGGTATAGAGGCCGCTTTCAGGCAGAGAATAAACACAGGATCCCAGGATGTGTAGGTCTGTGTGGGTGAGAACAAGATGAGTGCTTCGGGGGGAAAGCTATGGAAGAACGAGCAGAATGGCAAGGGGGTTGCAGACTCGAGTCTGAGGCAGTGGACGGGTCCTGTAGGCTGAGGTTCAGAGGCCTCCCCCAGGCTGCACAGGGTGCAATCGCTGGGCTGGAGCTAGTGACTTGGTCCCAGAAACTGAGGGCTGTTGGTAAAAGCAGGTTAGACTGAAGGTCACAGACTACAGTGACAAAACAAGAGGGGCTGATTGAGTATCCCTTGTCTCTTTGAGGGCTGATGCATGTGGGCATCTGGATGACTGATGGGGTGGTCTCCACATAGCCTCCCTTGGAGTGGGCAGCCATGGCCCTGGCATGCACACCCAGCTCAAGCCTCTCTAGCTCAGACTCCAGGCTCTCTTCTGAGCAATAGTGGTCCATGAAGATGTGCATTTGCTCCTACTCCCACCCCTTCAGCACACATGGTGGGCCAGGCCCAGCCCACAATGAGACATGGGGCCCGCTCTGTCCAGCTATAAACTACTGAAACCTACAGCTCCAAATTGTAGGTATCTGATAACTTGTGTTGTGGTGACAGCAGGCTGAAGGATGCAGGACCTTTGGCGTTTGCTCCAGGGCAGCCCTGCTGAACTGCTCCTGGCCAAAGCTGAGATCACTACTGCCCTGTGAGCCTCAGGTGACACAGCCTGGCATTAAAATGATGAGAGTGGCCTGCAAAGCAGGAAGGGATAGTCTCTTGCATCTGAGCAGGCCACAGCTGAGGTCCAGGCCAGTGTTTGGGAGAGCACTGAGGTCCCTTGAAGGGGAAGGTCTCAGGTTGTTCTGCACATACAGTATTGTTCACTGGGAGGGCACTGGCCACAGAAACAAGAGTGGTGGCTGTGGAGCAGTGGTACCAATAAGGAGTAGGGAGCACATGTGGGAGTGTGAGGAGCTACAAGTCTGTCCGAGCTTTCTGTGGCCAGAGGACTGGATCTGCAGAATGGACAGGATCCCACAGGCCAGGGGAATGGTGGAACTGCAGTTGTTACAGTGACTGTAAGACCTGGGACACTCTTAACAGAGTTCAGAGACCTCTTATCTTGCTCTTGGGGAGACCTTACCTCAAAACCTTTCCCCAGAACACTCTAATTTCAGTGTCCCATTCTCATGATTCTTATGGCTACGCACATTTTTGGTAGGTACCATTTCAGCAAAAGATTGAAGGCTTGTATTTTACTTTATTTTGTACTCTCTTTTCTGTACTGGGGATTGAACTTACAGACTTTGTACAGAGCTGTAGTTAAATGAGGTCTGAGTAAGTTGGTAACTTGATCAAGTTGGATTCAAAATTGGGATCTTCCTGCTTCAGTCTTTTACAGAATTAGGATTACTTGCTGTCCCTGGCCACCATCCCTAGCTGATTTTAAAAGTAACTTAGCACGATGCCTCTGTTACCCCCACAGCTGCAGTGATGGCCATGCTTGACAAAGGACTGGAGGCTGACATTCAGCTAGGCACTGGCCCAGTGCAGTCTTTGGAGCAGAAGCCACAGGATGCCCAGTCCATGCATAAAACACATACCTAGCTTCATAAATTTTCCCTTTCAATTGCTGAGACTGATTTAAAGAGTGAGTCCAGTGAATCATGATTATGATAAAAGACTAGTGAAAGTTGAGATAACCCATTTTTGGGCAGTGCTCACATTTCACTCCTTTAGTTGGGTCTGATATAATCCATAGTTAGGAGATTAGTTAACTACTTATGAATGACTTGTAATTTTTTTTTTGTAGGAAACATGCGAAATAAATTGAAAGTAAACTTGGAAGTTTAATTATAATAAAGTGGTTGATAAGACTTACCAAGAACCCCAGTTTAATGATAGCATCTCCACCTACCAATCTTAGATTCAGAGTCTGTGAATTATCCTGGACCAACCCCCTTCTCCTTCAAACTAGTTGTTCATTAAATTTTATGAATCTTTCTGAAGAATTACCTACTCTCTCCCAGGCTTTCTTGAAGACCAATGACATAGCAGTACCTATCTTGTAGGGTGGGAAGGGTGAGATGCCTTATCAGAGGGCAAATGTTCTGTCAATGGATTCCATTAAGTCTGACTTAGCATCTACCTTTAGACAATGAAAGATTCAACTCTTGTCATACTGGAAAAAAAATCACCCCTTATCCAGCCGTGCCGAACCACTCAGTTTCCATGGTTCCAAGAGAGTGGGTGCTAGGGTTTGGAGATGGCTTGAGTGATTCTCCCAAGGGTTCACATGCAGGAAGCTTGAGCCCCCCGTGTTGGCATGTTGGGAGGTGATGAAACCTTTAAGATGTAGATCCCGCAGGAGGTGATTAGGTCATTGGGGAGGTGCCCTTGAAAGGAATTAGTGCAGTTCTCATGGGACTTAGGTTAGTTCTGAAAGGAGGATGGCTAGCTCCCTCCACTGTCTAGTTTCCTGTCTTTGTGATCCTCCCTCTTGCCATGATGCCAGCTGCTGTAATGTGACATAGCCCTGGGAAATCCTCACCAGAGGCCTAAAGAAAGAAACTACCTAATCTTAGACTTTAAACCTTCAACACTATGAATTAAATAAAATGTTTTAAAGTACCCAGCCTCCAGTACTTTGGTACAGCAAGGGAAAATAGATTACAAAACTAGTAAGTTCCAAGAAATGCAGAGAAACTTGCTTATATTGTTTATTTGTTTGGGGTGGGAATGCACAGAGTATGGGCTAGAGGACTGGGGAGTGGGAAATTCAAAAAAAGCCTATGTCTTGTAGCCATCAGGCACAACGTGGGCAATGGCTGTGTAGATTTCTGGAGGAGACTGTATCCCCAAGATGTAGGGGCTGTCATGGGGCTCTGCTTCAAGATTTGTAGATAGGAGAGAAGATGACTACAAGGACATCTGTATAAACTCCTCCCTGGCCAGGAGACCAGAATAGCACAGGTCCAGAGCAGGTTACTTTAGACCTGTGGTTCCTCACAGGTTCCAATCCAGACAATTGACTGAGGAAGAAGGTCTGGTCTACCCTTATCAGAAAGCTGAAAATAGTCAGGGTTTGCATAAGAAAGAGAAAGGCTACCTCTGAGACCTTGAAGTTATGGCAGTGGTCCACGATCTTTCCAAACCTCTCAGGAGAGTAGACTTTTCAACATTGTGAAAATTTGCCCACACTGGCATACAACTGTCTCTTCTTGCAGAGTTATGACCATTGATCCTGCAGTTTTCAACCCAGGCTGCACATTAAAACCATCTGGGGAGCTTTTTAAAAAGCACCATTCCCAGACTTCCTCTCCAGAAATTCTGGCTTAATTGTTCTGGGGTGGGGCCCAAGCACAGGTATTATTTAAAAGTTCCCTGAGTGTCATAATGGCAGCCAGAGTGGAGAGCGGCTTACATAGAGTTGCAGAAATAAGGGCCTGAAGATGTGGGCCCATAGTAACCTCCTGTAGATTTCACACAGGTATCAAGGACAAGAACCAGGTCATGGGGATATGGCAGGATTTCATATGAGTCTATTACCCAAGGACACAAGCACCCCCCTCCCTCACCAAACCTTCCTTTGCCTAGGTTTAGCTTAGCAGAGATTGAAGCAAAGGTTTGGGACTTGGAAGTAATTTGACCTGTCCCAAGGGTCTGGAGCTTGGAGAAGGGCCATTAAATTTTCCCTTTGTCATCTGGATGGGCACTTCTAGAACCTTCCAAGGTGTGCCACGGACAGCTGCTCCTTAAGCAAAGGCAGCCCAGAGCTCCTTCCAGAACTCCCAGTAAAACCTACAGAGGAAGCTTCCTGTTGCTACTGCCTGTGTCTCCCATGGTGCTACTGGGCACACCTCTGCTTCAGTTTCCCGACTGTGGTGATGGAGTTTGGACCACTAAAGGAAAGGTGTAAGAGGAGGAAAGTGTGGGCACCAGGCTTTTAGTACCAGCTATCATTACGTGGAGAGGAAAGGTGTGAGGGGAAGAAGAATTATAATCTGTCACTAATTCCCACTGGTGTCTGCTGGATACAGATAAAGAAATCAGATACTGGGCTTTCCCAGAAGATCAAGAATCTCCGATCAGGTATAGCAAAATCAGGCTCTGGAGCCAGGAGACAGAGAGCATAGCATCTTAAAGGAAATAAAAAGAATGGAGGACATGTTTTGACAATCTCTGCTGCTTAGCTCAGGCTCCTGGTTGTGAAGGAGGACCCAAGGACGTCTTCCATTCCTGCCACTGTCTTCCTCCTCTTTAAAAAAAAAATCTTTGAAAATTCAGTAAGCGAAGACATTTTTGGGGCCTCTTTACTTTTCTATTATTTGTGTTAAAGACTTAAGTCCATTTTAATTTTACAATTTAATGGTAAATAGTGGTTCTGTGGACAGCATAAGTGTTGGATTGCCTGTAGTTCAATTTTAAATCAGCCTTCACTTCTTCAGACTAAGCAATATAACTATGTAACTTCAATTTGCATATGTTCCCTAGGTTATTGCAAAGAAGAAAACGAAGGAGAAGGAGAAAAAAGTAGAAGAGGAGGAGGAGGAGGGGGAGAAGGAAAGAAAAAGAAAACCTGTTTCAATGCATTTGAAGTATGGAGCAGTGATCATTTTAAATCACAGTCAATTGCCCAGCTTTTCACTTGAATAAAATTCAGGTACCATTTAGTTCACAAAGATAATTTTACTTCAAGATTTACAGCTGAGCCTCTCCTCTAAAGCAATCTTCTTCACCATTCCCCAGCCCTATTTCTTTTTTACCATCCCTCAAACCCACAAGGCTGCATTTAAACATGATGAATCAAGAATAAAATATAATGGAAGGAGATGCTGTATTAGAAAGATGTACTGGGAGTTATTGAGAATGCATTATACATTTCCTTCATAATATCAGAAAAAGGGCAACTGTGCTTTGGAGTGAGGCCACTATGGTGTCCCACGTAGGAGATGTCCCCAGAGAGCCACATGTCCCAGGCCTAAGTACTCATTAGTAAGGAGTAGGGAAGTCACACTCTCAAGAAGCCCAGCTGAGCGAGGCCACTGCCAAAGAATGAGAGATGCCCTGGTGTACACAATCAATTCTTCCATGTGTTGGGTCCATACTTAGCCTGACCACATAGGACAGCCCTACTGTATGACATGAAACTCAGACCGGCCTGCTAACCTGTGGAAGGTGGACAGTCACGCTGGCTCCTGTATGGAAATAAGAATGAAAATGGGGCTATGGATGACATACTGGAAATCCCTGGACACTGACCACAGAGCGAATCCACAGTGTGGGCCCTAGAGGAGCTGAGCTGTTGCCTCCAGGCAGAGGGACAGCAGAGTGTCTGGGAAGGTCCACAGAGGGTCTTTAAGCTCCTGTTTCCTTATTGATTGATTGACTGAATGAATGATTGTAGTGCTGAGGCCTAAAACCAGAGCTTTCACACTGAATTCCTTCTCCAGCCTTTTTGTATATTTTATTTTGAGACAAGGTCTCATCATGGGCTCAAATTTGTAATCCTCCTGTCTGAACCTCCCAGGTTGCTGGGATTACAGGCCTCCACCACCATACCACGGAAGGCTTTTAAATACTCAAAATTCAGGGCTCTGTAGATGGTGATGAATATCCTGAAGACACTGGAAAGAGATTTTGGTTTGGCAAGCTTTCCTCTCTTGCTTCTGATTCAGTCAGGAAGGATGAGGGAGCTGCCGGTCTAATCACCAGGCAGCAGCACACCGGGGTTTCTTTTAAAAGCACATTAATGGAGCAGGCTACACTTTTCAAAGCTCCTCTGCCAGTCGACTCCAGAAGCAGTGGCAAGGAGCCCAGTCAGCTGCTTTACTCCATCCTCATAGCAGTGAGGCAACAGCGGAGAGTGTGCTGAGAAAGACTCCCGGGACACCAGGCCCTCAGCTCGCCTGTGCCACACTGGGTACCCCGCGCACACAGGGTACCCGGTTGCTGCAGAGAGATGAATGGCAGAAGGTGACCCCTAAAATGGGATGGTGAAGTGTCCTAGAGAGGTCATAGTCCACCTAAGAAGAAGACAGGAGCCCAAAGAGGAGTTATTTCAGGAGCACTGTGAGAGAGCAATGTTTAAGATGATGGGGAGCAGAAAGGAACGGGTCCTTGTGTCTGCTGGAGGGGTCTGGAAAGGCTGCTCCAATGGAGAGGGCTCGAGAGGACAAATTCCAGACACAGCAGCATGTAGCATGAATCATATTGTGGGGAGTGGGGCAGCAGGCATAGCCCTTGCTCCTATGGGGCTGACGTCAAGCGGTGCTTGGGGACAGTTGTGACATAGGAGAAGAGCGGAAGCTTCATAGACGAGTAATGTATTCCATCTACCTAGAAAAAAAATGAAGTCACTGATGGTGGACTGAACAGGTGTCCTTGAGACACTGACATCTAATTCAGAGCATGGACAGTGGAGAGAGAGCAAGGCTGGAGGGGTGCAGAGCT
This sequence comes from Ctenomys sociabilis, assembly GCA_004027165.1. Taxonomy (NCBI): domain Eukaryota; kingdom Metazoa; phylum Chordata; class Mammalia; order Rodentia; family Ctenomyidae; genus Ctenomys; species Ctenomys sociabilis. The sequence goes on along the minus strand of PVKA01025606.1, from coordinate 6,578 downwards.
GGTCACTTCAGGCAGGAGCTGGGCGAGCTTCAGGAAGGTGGGATATTTTGAGCAGCAGGCCCCGGAAATACCGTCTCAATGGGCAGGAGTGAGCAGAAAGCTCAGTTACTAGAAGCTACTGCATCCAGGCCTGCTAAACCACTGGATCCAAGTACCCTCTCTGAATCCAGGCATAGCTGGCTCTGTTCTACACAGTCAGCACCAGCATGTCACTTCCTGAGAGCCAGGGACCCTGGGCTTTGTGTCCAGTGCAGGATAACAAGCATGCCCTGCACTTCCATGAGCCCGTGTGTGTGAATTCTGTGAAAAATCTGTCTGCGTCCTTCCGCCTCTTCTCCAGGGCTTCTGGGGTGAGGATAGCACACTGGCCTCAGGGACAAAGAAGCAAACATATGACCCTGCGCTGGCTAGAGATAATTAAGTAAGCTTGCAGTAAACTCATGCTTTAAGGGCCTTGTTTGTGAGTCAGTTGTGAAGATCACACAGTCTCTCTTTAAAAGAACTTATATTTTGATTACAGTGTTAGTGAAGGTGTCACATTTCACTAAAAATACTAGTGAAAAATACAAATGGCGCAAGATACAAGAATGTGAAGTTTAAGAATCACATCACAATTTTGAATTAAGGCAAAGAAACAGTATAAACGAGTAAGTGATTACAGCGTAAGTGAGACCCTAGTTTTACAGAAAAGAAATCATCAATCTGCTCATTTTAAATGAAGGTCCTGGTTTGAATTTTTAGTCCTATCTTCTCTTCAAGAAAGAGGACAGTGAGCTGCAGTTTGGGCCTGTTTTCGTAGCCGCTTTTTTTTGGCAAACAGTGAGAAAGAGCACACAGCAGTCCAATCAGCCTCTCAGTTGGCCCAGAACATCAAATTGGCCTGGAAGTGATGGAGTCTTTCAGCCACATATAAACTTGGCCTTTGTCTTTCAGGCTTGTGAATCTGGCACTTCTCAGGATTGGTAAATAAACTTTTTTAAAAAGCCCAAACAAACTATAAGGAAATCTTGCATACTGAAACAAAAGGCATAAAAGCTGAGTGAAGGCCCACACTGCTGTTGCCTCCCCTCCAGAGAGAGATAACGTGAAAGAGGCCATCATTGTGGGGCCAGGCTTCAGGGCTTAGGAGAGCAGGACAGAAAATAGTATGAAAACAGTGCCCCTGTGCTTTTAGCTGGGCCAGAGGGGGGAGTCAAAAGAGCAACCCCCTCCTGAACTTGATGAAGGATTTGAGGGGGCGAGGATGACAGAGAGGCCTGCTGCAAGGAACACTTTCAGGAAAAACAGGAGGGAGGAGGGAGAAGAAGAAGAATGATGTAATGCCAGCCAGAGGAACTGAAGGGAAGAGGGTGTGTTTTTATAAACATGTTTTGTGCAGGAGGAGTGTGGAAAAAGGACAAGTGACCCATTAAGGAACAAGAAGGGAGCCGAAGGCTAAACAGCTCTAAATTAGCTGAGCTTTTCAAGTGCTTTTAAAAAAATTATCTTACATGAGAAAAATAAAGATAAGGGGCAAGGACAGCTGGTAAATAATGAAGACGCTGGCAGCAAGCGATTGATAGGTTCAAAGTGGTTAAGGGCAAATTTAGAAAGACTGCAAGTTTGCAAACGGGAGATCTAAATAACAGTGTTCTGGGGCCTCTGACAGAACTACACAAAGAATTTACAGTACCGGGGAAGGAGTCATTTTACTGGGTAGTCATGACTACCCAGTAATGGGGGATACTAGAGGCAGGTGTTCTAACTTTGTGTGACACCTTCTACTAATATTGTGCTTGATAAGTGCATTCATTGTCACATTTATATGCCCTGGTACCTCAGCCCATATCCACAATTCTGGAAAAGGTGGCCCTGTTCATGTTAGGACAGGAAAGGAAACACCATTGCATTTGTCACCCAATGCAGGATTCCCAAACAAAAACAAAATCTTGGTTTCTTTTTTACAAACCAAATTGTCTGAAAACAGAAGCATTTGTGAACTGAGGCACCACTGTACTAGCCTGGATGGGATCTTTACCTGCCCTGCTAGTAACAGTTTGATAGATTGACTAAAGCCAAAACAAAGAAATGTTTAAAAAGTTTTTGGATGAGTTGGAAACAAAATTACTTCTCCCTGTAGAACACTAAGGCAATGAGTAACACAAGAATTGTAAAGGGTGCAACACCCAGATGGTGGCTAAATTATGACCCATTTTCTACAATTCATATGTCTAAAGAGAGAAAAAGAAAGAAGGAAGGAAAGAGAGAAAAAAGGACAGACAGAAGGACACAGAGACTGGCCTGCTCTCAGGTGTCAGGGATTCTCCCTGGTGAGGGCCCTCAGCGTGGTGTGGACTCCTGCACTAGAACCCTCATGAAGCAGATCCTACCCGCATCCCTAGTGCCATATTGGTTTTTTTCCAACCATGTTCCAAATTACACTAGGCGAATGGCTCAGTTGAAAATCTGAACCTCAAATCATCCTTTCACCTCTTAACCTAGACACATTTCAGGAGTCCCACTGTCCCTTGAAAACTACAAAATGAATGAGTGCCATGCTGCATGGTGCCTGAGGTGTGGCATGTGTTACTGGGTTCTGTGTGTAGCATGGACCATGGTGGGCTGTTCACGCCTGGAGAATTGAGAGGCAGAGGAGACAAAGGGCGGCTAAGGTGCCCCTGCACACACTGTAGGCGACTCTGACGGAATCGCCCAGTCCTGAGGCAGCTTACCTGCTGCCCTGGACTGTGCCCCTTTCAGCTTCTGCTCCTAGTATATCCAAGGTCTCCCTGCTGACACATGTCACTCACCACCAGCCACCTGATCTGCAGCCTGGCTCTCATCTGCTGTGCATCAATGGCAGGCAGGGAGAAACATGCTGTGCCAAGAAAGAACGGTCTCTTCTTGGCTGACTCAGCTTGGGACTGGGAGATGGGGGGCATTTGGCATTTGGCAAAGCACTTGGTTGTCCCTTATGAAATATTAACTGAAAATGGATTGCACTGGCCTGGTTCTAAGAAGGTCATCCAGGTTGGATTTGAAAGGCAGAGGCACTGTGTCAACAAAGGAAAGAGATAAGCAGCTTGCTGCTTCTTGGAGCTAATGTGTTCGGCTGTGTACCTCCGGGATCAGCTTTATATCTCTCCACAGATCGGTGTGTTTTTATGACAACCATCTCCATGGCAACCAGGTGTCCAGGCACTAAATGGATCACGAGGCAATTCAAGCTCAGCCCAGGAAGGAAAGCCCCTTTCCTTGCCAGCAACTGCTCGTGAGGGCTGCTGTGGGTGATGGGAGATGTGGGGCATCCTTCCTAGGGCCTTGCTGGGTGTCAGGGACAGCATGATGGGAGAGAAGCCTTTTCTTTACCATTTTTACTAATAATCCAGCAAGGAGTATGAATTAAAATTGCAGACAACTAAATGGGAAGGGGTTGCAGATACCAGTAAGGTGGGAGACATGATACCACCAGTCATGGAAGAAATAACCAACTGAAGAGGGATTATCCTACAGAACCCTGGGCTGTGATTGTCCTGCACCAAGAGGGAAGAAATGTCCAAAGCATAATTATTTGAGGAGACGGGGAAGAAAGATGACATGTAAGTCCCAGGTGAGGACATCACACAGGAAGACAGAACTGAGGGTTGGAAAGGATTGGGCAGTCCTGGCTGACTGGAGGTTTGCGTCCTTGTCAAGGAGACCAGGAGTGCCTTTGGTTCAAGCGGCCCAGAGAAAGTTCTAGGGGAGACTGTTGGAGAGGTGGGGTCACAGGGAGAATGAGAGAGAGCCCCTGCGACAGCATAATCATGGGGCTCTCCCCAAGGTCAGCCAGGCTAGTGCTGAACCCCCACCTCCACAGACACGTTGCACTGAAGTGTGAATAGTTCTCCCCTCCTCAGTGGACAATGACAAGGGCTTCTTTTGTGTTGATGTGATACCTGTGGACCATGGGGACAAGGAGGGCATTATAAGTGCAGGTTATGTGGAGCTGGGAAGGAGTGCTTGGCAATACCAGTGGGGGCAAAGTGACACAAGAGAGCAAAGGAATATAAGGGTCTCAAAAAGAATTTGCCAGAGTGGTACCTAAATAGGCCATGATGGCCTTTAGGAGGGAACTCTCTTCCCTGTCATGACCTAAACCAAACAGACGGGAAGGAGTATGGAGCTGGGCCTTGGTACACAGGAGATGAGAGGAACAGCCACCCCAGGAGCCTTTCTTCTGTCCTGCCTCCTTACTCTGTATTCCCACAGTGGAATTTCAAGGGTGTGGTTGGTCTCTGATTCCCCCAAAGCTTGAGGGAAGCTGCCCTCCCCCTAAAGGAAGCTAGGGGTTAAGTCTGTAACTGCCAGCGTGTCTGGCAACAAAATCAAAGGAAACCACATTCTCCATGAATGAAGGGGAAAGCAGGAGGAAGGTAGTTTTTTGTTTTTCTTTTTTTAAATATGAGTAAGAGCCTCAATATGTTTGAGATTATTTAGAAAATTCTTTGAAAAAGGCTTTGGGTCACTAACCAGCAGATTAGGGATGCAGAAAGTAGCCTTGAGACATCATCCCTTTCCATCCTGACCCTCAAGATAGCAGGTTGGGTGTCCTGGGGGTGGGGTCTTTGTTTAGCCAACCATTAACAATTCATGAAAGTACTGAACCTGGACAATAAGTCCAGTGCTTGATGTGTTATTAGAAAAATCCTATTTCTAGTCTGTTATGAAACAGAGGTTTTGATGTGCTGCCAGGCTTATGGGGAACTCTGAAAACAACGCTCGAGTCTCTGAGAAGCTGGGCTGGGTGTGTGTTACATAAAGCTTTCCTAGCGACTCAGGTTTATCACAGAATGTCGAGCTGTACTGGAAAAATCAGCTGAGCTAATGCAAAACATGAGCCAAGCCATTCTCCCCTTTTGCTCTGGGCCAGCCCGTAGGCTTGCAGGAGGAGTTCTGACCCTTTGGGATCAGCAGGCCCAGGGACTGCAGATTCAGCCCAAGAGTTTTCTGCCTCACAGACCTGAAAGGCACCTTCACGCAGACCTCCTGGCATGCGAAGCAGCTTTTCTTGTTTCTGGACTAACTGCTAATTGAAATTCACACAAACACATCTCCTTTCCTCTTCTTTGGGCTGTTCCCAGCTCCTCTGGGCACTGCAGTAATAAAAGGGAGTAGTAAGGTCACCTCCTCACATCCCTGCCAAGTGAAATGCATCTAATGGAGATCTGTGTGTCTGAGTAGATGGATAAGAACCTGGTTTCTTGACTCTTGGACCCAAAATTATGCAGATTAGAATGGAATCTTTTTCTGGTGTCAATTGCCAACTTTTGTAGGGTTTCTGAAAAGCATGTGTCCAAGGGACACATGCTTAAGTCTTCCAGGGCTGGAGCGGGGGTTGGAGGGGAAACTGGAAAGCAAAGCTATACAGAACTCATTTGGAAGCAGCAGATCAAGGCCAAGAGCCTGCTGGGATCTGCTCAGTGCTAGACTGGGCTAGGTCAGGGCCACACGTCACAGGGATAAATGAACTCAAGTGCATGGAGGAAGGGCAAGCTGAAGGAAGGGTCCCTGGGTAGGCAACCCATCTGCCTGGGCCCAAAAGCCTCTTAGGACTCGCTTCTCTGACCGCCCATGAAGGGAACGCCATTTTTTCTGGGAAGAAGGCTGGCTTTAGCAGACCCCAGACCCCTGTACCTAAAGACAACTATCTAAGTGGTGGATGAACTTTTCTTCCATAAGTCAGATTATCTCCATATTGAGTCAAGTCCTATTCTCATGTGGGTCTCTCTTGGCTAAATCCTGTGGAGGAGATGGTGGTTGTGGTGGTGGGGAGCTGCATTATTGGCTTAAAACAAAACAAAACAAAACAGAACAAAAAAAACTCACAAGAACAAACCCAAGAATTTGAGTTGGCTCTGACAATGAATTTCTTCTTCAGGTGTCTTTGGAAAGTCACTAGAAATCCAGAAAAATGTTGCACTGATATACCTGAAAGTATTTCACTATAAATAAATAGAAATTGAGTGTGATGGTTCACATTTGCAATCCTAGCATTGGGGAAACTGAGGTAGGAGGATCATAAATTCAAGGCCAGCCCTGGGGTATGTAGTAAGATCCTGTCTCAATGCATAAATTAAATAAATATAAAACAAATCCAGACCATCGAAAGTACTCTCCAAAGAGGACAATAGCATCCTACCCAGTTCTCTCACACCTTTGGGTTATACTCTGCCCCTTACTAAGGAGAAGGCACCCAGCGCAGGAGCTGCCAGCGAGGATCCTGCCCTGCCTCGGCCTGCACACAGCTGCAGGCCACAGAGCCTGAATGCTGGGCCCCAGGAAGCTCTCCGCAGCCGGCGCAGCCCTACTGGCCCGTTTCAATTGAAATGAGATCAATACTACTCATTTTTCTCTTGCTGGCTCCCAAGTGATTCATGAATCTAAAAACTAGTTCATGAATCAGAGTGAGGCAGGGTGGGGGGCCGGGCGGGGGCGGGGACCATTTGTGCAGGCGGCAAACCTCCACTCCTTTCATGAACTCAGCCCCAGTTGCGTAACACTCTCCTGCCTGCTCTTTTCAACCAGTCTTTTCGGTAGCTTTTGGCTTCCATTGATTC
>PVKA01025605.1:0-32780 GCA_004027165.1 Ctenomys sociabilis | reverse complement strand
GTGTGGTGGTGCATGCCTGTAATCCCAGCACTCGGGAGGCTGAGGCAGGAGGATTGTTGTGAGTTCGAGACCAGCCTGAGCTACAAAGTGAGCTTAAAGCCAGCCTGAACTGCATAGCGAGACCCTGTCTCAAAAAAAAAAAAAAAAAAAAAAAAGACGCAAATGTCTGAAGTGGCAGCGGTTGGGCTCCAGGTTCAGGCCTGTACCACCTCACGAATCTGCTGTCCTTCCCACCTTCCAGCTAAGACACTAAGTCCAGTGCCAAGAGATTTAAAAGTCTCTAGAGGTGGGACCAATCCTTCTGTTCTAGGTGGCGGTGGTTTCTCCATATGCAGAAGCCACCTAGAGCCACGGAGCTCCAGGTCTACCTAAAGTCAGTTTGCATGTAGTACCAACGTTCAGAGTGACAGCAACATGGCTTTTGCTTCCTGGTGGGAAGAGGTGATTCTTCCTGTCTCCTTTCCCTTAGTGTTTCATCCCTGGGAGAAGCAGCTGCCACCCCAGTGCAGAAGGGCTGGATTGAGAATGACAGTTGGGAAGGGAGGGATAGGGAGGCAGATAGTTTCTTGTGTAGTCCAACAGGCCCAAAGGCCAAGAGTTTGAAGACCATTGCTGTTATGGGAGGCATGGATCAGGGTGGAGCCATGGGGTGCAAATTCCAAGCTGGGTGCCTGCTCAGTGATGTAGGCAAGGACCTCTCTGTCCCTTTTAAAAATGAGCCTTGAGGGGCTGGGGAGTTGGCTCAGTAGAATAAGTGCTTCCCTGGCAAGTGCAAGGGTCTGAGTTCAATCCCTGGTTCTGCCAAAAAAAAGAGCCTTGAGGAGACCAGAAAAGGCAAGACTCAAAGCAAGACAGCATGGGATACTGGCCAGTGGTGTGTTCTGCCTGTGCAAGTGGTCTGGATATCAGGTGCTGGCTGGATCAAGAGCAGCTGAGCTCTATAAGGCCAGAAATGATCTCGTGAAAAGAGAAAGCTAGGATCAAGCATTTAAGACCAGCATGGACAGCAGGTCTGTCTCAAAACAATACAAAAAAGTAGGAAACAGAAAAAGCCCGCAAACCTGAACTTCAGCTTTGTTTGTTATTCCGTATTTGCATGGAAAGATGGCTTGATACATAAAGGGGCGGGGCGTGGATGCATGGATCTGCATAGCACGTGCGCCTGGCTCTTCTGGGACTGGAGTTAGCAGACTGCCTGTGTCATGCTTGCTTCACTCAGCGATGCATCGGGGTGACAGCCAGTGAACTGACCACTTAATAGGCGAGACGTCTACACGTATACAAACGCTGCACAATCACCAGACTGCCCACTCCCCCCCCTCCAAAATTTGCAAGGAGCAAGCCATCATCCATCAGCGGTCCAAAACCCCCGAGGCTTTCAAAAATTTAGCATTCGGCAAAGTATCCAAGCCAGTGCCCGTTCACTGAGCGAAGTAATCCCCAGTCACGACTAAAAATTACATATTTGCTTTTAATTGTCACATCATTATCCCTGTACACCTGAGATGTAAGTGTAAATTCAATATTAGCTATTAAAATATGCATTTGTTTTCATGGTGGCCTTTTTCAGCCTGGGACGCTGTGCCATGAGACAGAATCACAATGGGCCAGGGGCGAGGGACGATGGCCAGGTGTCCTGACAGCTCCATAAATTGCCATGAATGTCATGTGTGGGGGAGGGGAGGGCGGTAATTATACAAAACAGAGATAAACCACAGTGAGGTCTCTCGGAAGTCAGCTTTCCTGAGTGAATTATGGATGCTAGAGTTCTAATGGAGGCAAAGTAATTCAGCAGGCTTTATGGCCAGTAGGCTGGGGTGGTCTGCATGAAAAGCATCTTGTCCTGCTAAGAAAGCATTTGCCAGAGCCAAAGAGAATAGGAAAATGAAGAATGCATAGGGAAACCCCTGTTCTGCACGCAAGAGCGCCTGCGATCCCAAGCTGGCCACCTGCGCAAACTATGGACAGTTGGTGATGGGGAGGGGCCTGTCGTCACCTGCTGTCTCAGATTGGCCAAGGAGAGTTCCCAGCCTGGGCTTCAAGCTGAGTACACGGATGTGGCGAACCTCTCATGCCCTGATCTCTCCTTCTGCTTGGTGGCCTCCTTCAGTCCAGGACTCCCAAGTAAAGGCTTCCGGTGGGCCATCTCAGGTTCGTCCCTATGGGAATCACAACGAATCTAGGTGTTTGCAAAGCCTCGTACATTAAAAGCACTTAGAAAGCAAATACAAGGAAGAAGGTGGTTGACCCGTGCATGCATAATTCATGTTGGGGGCTGAAGTAGCACCAAGTGACAAGCCTGCTGGCTGCAGTGTGCAGTCACTTCTGTCTGTGCACAGAGGACAGCCATTTACCTGATCGAAGGAAGTAATGGTGGTTGATGCAGGGGGCTGCTCTGGTCACAGAGGAATTTCTGCCTGTGTTGTGCAGGGCAGCTTGGAAGAAGCAGTCTGGTAACCCAGTGAAGCGGGAAGCCCTGCAAGCACTGAGATACCTGGTTCCCATCATTGAAATGAAAGAGAACAACCCATGGAGTGAGGTTCAGCACAGTGACATGGACACCTAGCTTTGCATGTAGCATCTGTTTGCTCTGAGGGTCTCACCATGCTGTCTGCCCCGGGACAGGCTGTGCATTGTGAATGGAAGCTTAGAGCAACCCTACTGGGGTCTGTGCAGCCCCCAAGGAAGGGACTTCTCCATCTGCGCAGCCCTCGGCCATCTGGCGAGGGGGAGCTTGGTTGCTGCTCCAGGTTCCTGGGAGCCGGGAGGCCTGCACCTGTTCCTTTGCCTCTTGGTCACTCAGATTTCCACTGGGGAAGTCGCTCCTACATCTTTCCATATGGTCAGCATGGTCTGGTCAAGGACTAATCTAGCAGATCTGTCTTCCAACAGACAGTGCACCTTCAGCTGTGTAATGGACCCCCAGCCACCCATGTGCACAAGCGCTGGGACCGAGTGCTGGTCAGTGTTGCCACACCAGTGGCACTGTCCAGCTATGTTCCATGGGCTCCTACATATTCTGCAATCAAAGCCAGTGGGGAGAAACACTCTCAGTCCCTCGGTGGCCATTGCATGGGTGGGGCCACTGTCAGGTGTGGGGGAGGTCCTGAGCAGTGCTCTGTAGCTTTAGCAAATTATACCAGCATGGTTTCACGGATCAATTTCTATTGATGTTTTTTTTTTAAAGAAAAAAATTGATCTTGCTCAAATGCGTGCTCTCAGTTTTGGAAGGGAGAATGTGCGTTCCTTGCACTTTTCCTCTGCATGCAAAATAACAAGTAGCTCAGGGTGCACTGGAAGACAAGACTCTGGAACGTGAGCTGACACCTGCAATCTGGTGGAGCCTCCTTTTTGCACACTAAAGTTCCTCCAAGGAGAGGAAAGAGGAGTCTCCCCCCAGGTGACGCCTGAGTTCTTTACTTACTTGGGTTTTACACGAGCTCATATTATCTTCTAATTTTCTGCCACTATCTCCATTTCCAGGTCAGGGTAAGGACCTGGCTTTATTGCTGGGGTGCTTTTCTGAGGGTAGATGCTGCCTGGCTGAGGTGGGAGTCCAGGGGTTCAGTCCATGCTCCACGTGGCGCACCTACTCCGGGCTGGCTGTGGGGATGCAGCAGTGAGTAGGGCAGGTGCAGCCTCTGAAAGCCCCTGAGTCCACCTAGCTCATGGTTTGCTTTTTTTCTTCTTCCATTTTAAGCATTTGGTACAGGGTCTCACTATGCAGCTTGGACTTACAGTGATCCTCCTGTTTTCAGCCTCCCCAGTGCTGGGATTACAGGTATGCACCACCACTCCCGTACTTGGTCACTGGCTCAGTGCGCCCTGGGGGTGGGACCAGCATGGCATGTGGAACTGGGGGTCAAACTCTGGTCCCTGTGCTTACCAAAGCAGGTGCTTAGTCTTCTGAGCTATCTTGCAGGCCCAAGGTTTGCTTTTCATGAATAAACAAGTTGGTCCGTAGCTGGAGCTGTGTGAGTCTGTGTGAGGCTGTGTGGAACCAGTTTAGAGACTTGCCTGGCTTGTTAGAACAGGGCTAGGCAAATGCCACCATGTTGGTGAGCCTATTTCTTTTGTGTCCAGAAGCCAGCTAGAAAGCCCAGCCAAAGCAGAGAGGAGGGACCCAGCTGTGGCTGAAGATTCTAGTATAATGACACCTTTGTTGTGGGGAGGAGGAGAATCGGCCAGACCTGCTGTTCTGCTGCATCAGTGGCTGGAGTGGTAGCTGAAGTACATGCTGGGAACCTGTGACTTCTTCCAGTCCAAGTGGCCAGGAGTTCAGGCCCAGAGCACTGGAGCCCCGGCCTGACTTGTTGGTGCTGAGCCATACTTAGACATTGGTCTCTGTGTTACAAATGAAAAGAATAATTCTTGCATTTTGGGTTTGCATAATTACAACTGAAGAACAGAATTTGCCTATCAATTTGAGCCCCATGAAAATGCATAGAAATCTCTTGAAACGAGACTCATTATTACACAGATAAATCAACTCCTGCTTTCTACTTGCTGCTGAAGTTCATGCTGTAAAAATCCAGGTATAGCCAGTGACTATTCACTTCCAGGCTCAGATTCTTGCTCCCTGGAGAGGTCTAAAGGTTCTCTTGGCTGGAATTTGTGCATATCACTAGACCTAACCTTCTCGGCCTCTGTGCTATACCTTGACCATGGCCAACAACCGAAGTTCTTCTGATGTGCTCTTAGGGTTCCTAATCTCCCTGCTGTTGCACAGGTGGCCTGGAAGACCCTTGTCTACCTTCTTCCCTTGGCAAGTCCAAGTCCAACCTTCTCAACTCAGATGTCACCTCCTACCAGTCCCTTTTTTGCTACCTGTCAACCAGAGAAGCTGTACTCTCCAGGCTCCTACACATGGTTCTGGGCATCATCTCCCTGCTAGCATTTGCCACATGCCTGGACATCTCTGCCCAGCAAAGGTTTCTTAGCTCTGTGGCTCTAGACACTGAACACAGAAAACACATACATGCCCTGACCGTGGTCCATGGCCTCTTCAGTCCAGCACCATTTAAGGGCTGCCATCATTATACTGAAGGAACTGGCATTAACTACCAACTGACCAACTGACCTACCAGTGCACCTACCAATGGACCAACCAATCTACCAAGCAATCAACCAATTGGCCTACCAACTGACAAACCAATTGACCAACCTATCAACAATCTACCAACATACCAACTGACTAGCCAACTTACTAACCTACCAACCTGCCAGCCTACCAACCAATTAAGCAACCTACCAACCTATCAATGGACCAACCAATCTACCAACCTACCAACCTATCAAATGACTGACTGACCAGCTGACCAACCAACCAACTGACCTACCAACTCACCATCTACCAACTGATCAACTGACCACTGCTATTCCCTTTAAAAAATCTCTCTGAAAATAGGGAAGGTTATCTTGAATGCTGGAAAGTGAAGTGTACAAGGGATAATTAAAAGATATGATATTTACATTAAAATTTTTGGGGCCAGGGAGATAGCTCAATAGAATAAGTGCCTGCGTTGGCAAGCACAGGGTACTGAGTTCAATTCCTAGTACCACAGGAAAAAAATTGTCTTTTTGAGACAGGATCTCACTATGCAGCTCAGGCTGGCTTCAAGCTCACTTTGTATCCAGGATGGTCTCGGAACTTACAGCAGTCCTCCTGCCTCAGCCTCCCAAGTGCTGGGATTACAAGTGTGTGCCACCATGCCTAGCTACATTACAATTTTTATTATAGAAAACACATATTGCCCATAGGAATATGCTAAAAGAGAGGGGGACATTTGAGTGTTTTGAGGAAGATTTATGGCAATGTGTCTTCTTTTGTAATACAGTTTTAAATTTAAATATTGACTGTATTATTTTTATCATGCCTTGCTAATCAACTGTTTGTGACAACTTTTTGTCAAAAACATTATGATGTGGTCTGACCCGCCTTGTTCACTGAATCTGGCACCGTGCAGTTTCTGGCTGTCCCCCAAAGTCAAAACGACCATGAGAGATAAATATTCTGATTGACTCAGGCCATGAGGGCAGTCAGGAGAAGGCAGCTAAAGACACTCAAGAGAGAGGATGTTCAGAAGGGCTTCAGAAAGCAGCAAGAATGATGGAATTGGTCTGTTCGAAGTGAGGGGGAGGGTTATGAGGATGATTAGGGGCAATGTGCCTTCTACTATGATACTTTTAAAAAAAAATACACAAACATTCAGGGTATTGTTAGGCCACTCCTCCTAGGTGGAGCAGTCTTCTTCTACTCAGATTGGAACAAAGATGGCCTGGTGAGAACAGTACACTGGCCACTCCACCTGTATCACCTGACAGGTCTTCGGGTACGCCAGCCACATCTCCAGTGAGCCCGGGAGAAAATGAATGAAGGAAACCACCACTTGGGGCAGGCAAGGGCTTAGTTACACATCTCTGCATCAGCAAATGTGTTTTCCCCTTCCCGGTACAGGATTCCAGAAGGAGCCTTTTCCAGCCTCCAGGACTGATAGGGAAGGAAGCCCCTGGGGCGTGGCTCTGGATAGATGTCTGCTTCCTGTTGTTCCAGAATACAAGGACCAGGGCTCCCCCCTCTCCCGCCACACACACACACACACACACACACACACACACACACACACACCCTAACACTGGGCAAAGGGGAGGGAGGCTGCCCTTAGAAGGTCCCCTGGGTCTTCTTCATCACAGGGTGAGAGACAGGGCCTGACTCCGCTGTGAGTGTTCAGGCATTTTTAAATCATGAAGTTCCTTCTATGAAGAAGCAGTGAAAGTCCATCAATATCAAAAGAAGTTAAGAAAAATTGGAATAGAGAGATCATCTCCTGCTTTACACTAAGGAAGTTTCCCAAGTTGGGCCAAAGAGACCTTGTCCTGCAGCCTAATTCAGATCAGCAAGGTACGGCGATGTTAACTGCCAGGATTCCACTGTGACTGACGTCCGTGGGCGGCAGCCGGGGACAGAGAGGAGAGACATTCAAGTTCTAATATTTCCTAACTGCAAGACCTTGGAGAATTAACCTCTGTGGGCCTCAGTTTCTTCACTACGAATTGATAAAATGGGAAAAGTAGCTTTCCCGTGGAATCATGGGAATTGAATATTCGTGTGCACATGCGCATGAGCCACACTCACAATACACCACTGATGACTTCCCACTTGAGTGTCTTGAAAGGGAAGCAAGCAGCTGCTCCTTCTGGGATTTGGCGGCTCATCCTCCCTGCCATCATCTTTTGTACTTGTCTCAACCATGTCTAATTGAGCAGCATTTTCGCCAAGCAATTTACTCCCAGTAAGTCTTCATTTGTGTTTCATTAAAGAGCCATCCATTCACCTTAGTTTCATTAAACCACTATAGAGCTGGCCTAAGCTGCGCTGGGAATGACCTTGAGTGATTCTTAGCAAGCAAATAGGAACTGTTGGTGCCCGCTGACTGCTTGCCAGGAGGACTCTGAGGTCTTGGGCCTCTGCCCAGGTCTCCTTCGTCCTCAACACATCTGGCCTGGAGTGCCACAGGCTGGGGGGGCATCCTTGCCCCAGCCACTGGCATCTGAATCTCCTGGATCTTCTGCCCCTGAGGAGGGTAACTCTGCGCTGACTCCCAGTTTCCCCAAAAAGAGTAAGTTCCATTTCCTCACAGTGGTTACTGGAATTTTCTGGAAACTCCCCATTTAGTAGCCTTCCCCGTCTCTCCTCCTCAAACCTCTGCTGCGGTTCTGGCATCTTACATAACTCATCTTCTCTGGAATCTTGATTCTGGGTTTGCTTTGTTGTGGGGTGGGAGTGGGGAACCAAACCAAGAGATCACAGATGTAAGTGTCCCCCTGGGAATGGAGGACACAGGACAACATGGCATGGCAGTTAAATGGAGGTCACTACAGTTGCTATCCCAACAGTGAAAGGCTGGACAGTGGTCCCCAAGGATGTTCTCATGCTGCTCCCTAGAACCCACAGCTGTGGAACGCTGCATGGTAAATAGAGCTCTGTGGTGAGATCAGATTAAGGAACTAGAGATGGGGAGCTTATCCTGGATTAGCAGGTGGCTCCAGTGTCATCGCAAGGCCTTTAGTAGGAGCAACGCAGGGGAGGCTGATGTGAGAGAGGTAGCCAGATGACAGCAGAAGAGGAGTCAGAGCCGAAGGAAGCAAAGCAGAGACAAAGGAAAAGGACACAAACCAAGATGTCAGGCAGCCTCTAGAATCAAGGGAGGGTGAAGAGACACTTCTGCCCCCAGAGTCTCCAGAAAGAGCCAGCTCCTCCACCGCCTTCATTTCAGCAACGGCCACTGCAGAGGGTATCACAGACTTCTAGCTTCCACACATACAGCTGAGCGAATGTGTGGGCTCAAGCACTAATGCAAGGGTCATTCAATACAGCAGCCACAGGAAACTGTCATATGTGGACCTGGGGATCCTCCAACGCCTGTATGCTAAGGGTGTAGTCTCAGTCTGTGGCATTATTGGGGAGGTGGCGCCATTGTGTGGGTGGAAGTGAGGTCATGAGGACGTGGCCTGGAGGTGGAAAATGGGGCTCCAATACCCTCTTCTTTCTGGTTTTTGGTGCCATTGGTAACCAGGCTCCATTAAGGAGTTTCAGCTCTCCTCAACAGACCATGGTCAGAAACCATGAGCTGAAATAAACCTTTCCTCCTGAGAAATTGTTTACCTCAGGTATCCTGGGAACACAACACAGAAGCAAATTCACCCAACAATCTTTGCATCAGTTTGTGGTGGGTGGAACACGCCCCTACTTGGTAGGTGGGAAAATAAGCATTCAGGGTGGAATAGATTACCTCAAGGATAGAGGTGGTGAGAGCCACAGCTGGGATCAGACCCAATCTGTCCAGCCCTGGAGACTCCCAGGTCTTCTCCACTCATGACCCCGCGGATGCTGATTCTAAGAGGTGGGCCTACAAAGCCACCACGCTGAGGTTGGTTTTCCAAGGTCCCCTGTATGTCTCATCGCCAAGCGAGACACATGAAGTCTTACAGAGATGGGACAGGAGCTCACAGGAGCTTGAGTCAGTGCCAGTAGTTACCTTGGTACATGACTAATGGATCTGCTTAGATGAAGCCCAGGACAAGCTCACTAATTCCATCCTAGATGGATAGACAAGGCTTTGAAGTACAACTCTTACTGTATTTCAGAAAAAAAAAATACTTCAGTGGGTTGGAAAAACAGGATTCTTACCTGGATGTAATTCAATAGTGAGTAAGTGCTTTATTGAGCTCCTACAACGTACTAGGCATGTGCTGGATTCTAGGGATTTAAAGACTAAGTAGTAAGACCCAATAGCTGCTTCAGTGATGCTAAAGGTACAGGGCACCTGTCTGCTGGGTACTGCAAGATGTTAGTTATCTTTCTAAGCTTGGCAGCCTTTCCTGAAGTCTTCTCCTGGACCAGATGGCATGCTCGGAGCACTGCCTGCCATAAAGGGGCTGATGGTCTAGTGAGATCAATACTCTAGTGAAAGGTAGCATTTATTGTTTTTGCGTTTATTCCACAAATATTTGCTGAGCACATGCTAGGTGTCAACAGGCATGAGAGCTGAGGAAAGACACAGGAACCAGCAGAGGAGGAAAAGCTTCACAGCATCTGGGATTGAGGGCTAAAGACTGAGTGGTGCCCCCTGGTGGAGACGTCGGGAGTGGGGTAATCTCGCTCTAGGTCTCAGCCTTGATATCTCATTCACGTGACCTGTACCTTTGATCTCCTCATCTTCTGTGGGACAGCTTATGACTGTCAAGTCTGAGCAACCAAGTTTTAATTATTGCCTTTACTGTTGCCTGGTACTTCTGGGGCAACCTAGCATCCAGGCAGTTAACTCTGCCTGTGAGGTCCATCCCTTCTTCCACGATGCTGGGAATCTCCCAGTGCCAGGGAAGGTGCTGGAGTCTGTATCTAAATGGTTTGAGGCTCCTGTTTCCCACCTCATCTTGCATTCTGCACGGGCACTGCCTTTCGTATTGGATAAGAAACTCGCTGCATGTCAGATATGACGAACGGGGCTTTAAAACAGCCAAGGGAAATATAAACAAAAACTATCTGCCTCTCAGACTCTAGTATGAGCAGTTCTGGAGAAAGGAATGGAGATAGGTTTTTAACAGACTTACCAGGGAACCAGTTCAACTGAGAGAGAGTAGGGGCTGAGGTGCTGTCAACAGTCCGTATATGACACACCTTGTATAACAAAAAGATGGTGAAATCTGCCTGCAATCTGGCCGTTACCAATTTATCTGCATTTGTAGATCTCCTGGGTCTGGAACATCACAGCATGAACACAGCCAGATGTGTTCTGGGTGAGTTAGGAAGGACTATAGAGTTTCAGTGGTGGGTAATTGTGTGTGTGTATGTGTGTGTGTGTGTATGTTTTTCTTCTCATCACTGAAATGAAATACCTGATGCTCAAACTTAAAGGATTAAAGGTTTATTTTGGCTCACAGTTTGTAGAGGCTTCAGGCTAGAGTCAGCTGGTTCCAACGGGTAGCACAGTAGAGGAGAAACAGATCATGGTGCAGCAGGGCAGGCAGAAGGCAGCAAGCTGCGAGGCTCCTTTCCCCTTGTGTCCTATGTTGTCTACAAGCCTGTTGGTTGGTGAACCCACACTCAGGGTGAGGCTGCCCATTATCCACACCAGACGTACAATAATTATGATCAGTGGCCTAATTTAGTACCACACATCCTAAATCCCAGCATCACACACCCTAGATCCAGCCATCTTGGCAAAACCCCATGTATGAACGCATGAGGCCGCAAAAGCCATGACAATATGGTATGCTTCTCCACTCCAAAAAGCAATAATAGACTGCCATTTGTACATCTAGTGGAATATATGTAGCGTAGGAGGAACGGGAATTCTGATACCATGATGGATCTCATAGCTGTTGGGCTAAGACAGACACAAAGGAACAAATGCTATAAGTCTATGGTCGTACTTATGCAAGAACCTGAGAGCTGTTAGACTCCTAGAAGGACCGAGCAGGATGGGGACTGAGGATGTCATGGGGCCGTAGTTTCAGTTTGAGAAGATGGACAGAGTCTTGGCATTGGACAGCTGTCACAGCCACACAACTGTGTGAACGTAGCCTGACACTAGTGACTCTACACTTGAAGAGGGTTAGGATGGGATATTTTATGTTATGAGGCTTTTTTCATAATTAAAGAAGAAAAACAACAGGAAATGCCACTTGCAAGCAGAAATAAGGTCACAGGATAGCTGGAAAGTCCAGGGTTCTCAAAGGAGCAGCGTCGGGCTGGGTGGATGGGGTCACTAGGTATTTACCAGGAAAAATGCTAAGGTGGATCCACAAAGAGATGCATGCATAAATGTCCAGAGCAGCTTTACTCAGCAGAACTTCCTGCTGGAAATAGTCCAAACGCCCATCACCCAGAGTATGAATACATCCAGTGTAGTGAGTCCTTAGAGTTTTAATATTCCTCAGCTATAAAGCAAATAAATTATAGAAAGACTCAACTTGGATGAATCTCAGAAATATTTTGCTGAGCCTAAGAAGCCAGATATAAATGTGAATGTGCTGTATGAAGTCCAAGAAGAGGTAAAAGGGAGCCACCCCACTAGGGCAGTGATTGTGGGGACCCAGGGAGGGGCACAATGGGTTCTCCAGGGTGATGGGGACACTCTGTCTTGATGGGGATGTGACTGACACCCGTGTGTGTGTACGTATTTGCCCAAATCCCCCACCTGTATTCTTCAGATCTCTGCATTCACCTTAGGGGAATTTTACAGCAATTTAAGAAGTATATAAGCCTCTTCTATATACAGACCCTATTTGGCTTCTTCCTGTCCATCAAAAGCCCAGAAAGGGCTCTTGCCCATGTGTGCACCTCTCCTTCTGCCTGTGGACCAAGCCAGTGCTTTCCCTATATCCTCTTGCGATCCATAGGTAACTACTTTTTCAAGGGCAATCATCTCCTGATCTGTTTCTGGCTTCCCCATAGCTGGATAAATCCAGAATTCCACAGAAAGTTTAATGATACTATGAGAAGAGCATGTGGCACACAGTAGGTTTGGAAAGGGCCAAGTCCCCATGAGGATAGGGTCCTTTCCCGCTGTCCACAGAAGGTCATCCACCTACTGAGCTCACTGGGCAAGGCCATGGTTTGCTCCCATGATGCCTCTGGCTTCATGCAGGGGGAAGGGCAAAGAGGGTGGCTTTTAGCAAATGATGACCTCCCAGTTCTGCAGTTAAACCCTCTCCTTTGTAGACAATAGAACCTACACTAGGGAGGAGATATGACCAGCTCTGGAGTCACACAGCCCATGTGAGTCACAACTAAGGTGTCAAGGTTCCTTCTCCCCTAGCAGTCATCCTGCATCTCAGGTCAGACTTCACGGGCTGAGAGGAGCAGCCCAGGTCCCCCAAAGAGCATATTTTTGCATGTGCAATCGTCCATGTGTTACGAGAGCTGCAGGGATGCTGGGCTTTCCCTGCAGGGCCATATTTCTTCACTCACACCACTGACATTTGGTTTGTAGTAATGAGAGAGTTTCTGTCACCACTCAGCAGCTGTTTGATGGACTGGGAAGACCCTGGATCCACTTTGGATTTGGCTGGCCACATCCTCGTCTCTCTTCCCAGACGGGACCAGGCTCCTGGGACCTCATCCGGAAGTCCAGGGGCCGGCAGGTGTCCTCTTCTCTGCATGATGTAATTGCAAAGCTGTTCTTAACCCTTTCTGGAAGGACCCTGGGGCTGCTTCCCTAAGCTTAGGGGTAGTTGCCTGTCATCACTGTGGCCTGAGCATGGACCCCTGGAGTGTCTTCTAGTCTGTCAGCAACTCTCGGAAGTCTTGGACTCTATTCGTATTCCACAGGCCAAAGAGATGGAGATGGGTCTCATGGGAGAGTCCTTTGATAGACTGCAGCCTGGAAGGTCGGCCCAGGCGAGCCATGCAGAACCTTCTGTCTTCCCAATGGAGTGTTGGGTATCGCCAGCTAGGTACTAAGAACTCTAAGCTGGGAGATGGACAGGTTTCCCCAAAGGAAGCCTCTTCATTATTCAGAAGCCCCCCAGAACTGAGACAGCAGCCATCTAGGGTTTTGGTCACACAGCCTCACAGTCTGGTCCAGCCAGCCTATGACCTGTGACCTTGATGAAGTAGCATAACTATGTGTGTCGTCAGCCTTCTTTAGGATATAAAGATGCTAAGATCCATGTGTGCTGCAAAGTGAGGCACCCAGAGCTTTGTGACAAAGCTGGGCTCATAGCGAGCCCTAAATAAAGGCTAAAATACAAGGGAATGCTGTGGACATTGCTAACACTCCAGCTGTGGGCATCCACCTGGCCAACCCAGCCTTTTAACATACATAAATGTTATATAAATGCATGTGTGTGTGTGTGTGTGTGTGTGTGTGTGTGTGTATTTTGTTACAGAGAGGCAACACTGGCTTTTAGTCTATTTACAGAGTTGTATAACCACCACCTCCCCAAATCCAGTACCAATTAGCAGCCTCTTCTCATTCTTCCCTCTGTCCAGTCCCTGGCAAACACTAATCCGCTCTTGGTCTCTGATGGATTTGCCTACTCTGGGACAGCTTTGTAGGAATGGCCTCACCCCCTCTGTGGCCTTTGGGGCCTGGCTTCTTGCCTTCAGTATGATGCTTCCAAGGTTTATGTGTGTTGGGGCATGCACCGGTGCTTCGTTCCTCTTTACTGTCTAATACTATTTTATCCTATGGCTGCGTCATCTTCTGTTTATCCATCCATCAAGTAATGGGCTTTTGGGTTCTCTCACTTTTTAGTTCTAATATTATTTTGTTCAGTGCTCACAACCTTCGCTATAGGCATGATCTTTTCCATCGTGGACATGGAAACTGAGGCACAGGGCGAAGGCTCCCCTTACCCAGCAACCTCAGCTGGCAGGACACATCTAGGCATCAAGGCTGACCCTCTTAACCTCAAGCTCCATGGATTTGGCATTTGCAGGTGCAATCTTGAGGAACAGTGCAGGCCGTCTCAGCTTGGCTGTGGGGCAGAGGAATGAACATCGGTAAACTCATCTTGCTCCATTAACCCAGCAGGGAATCACAGCTGACTCCCAGTGGATTGGCCTCAAAGCCCATATGAGGCACCTGGGTGTGAGGGCTTATGGGAGCACGGAAGACAGGTTATGCTCCGTGCACATCTGGAGGTGGGGTGCTTTGCTGAGTGATTTTGCTTTTGAGCCAGCCTCCATGCATCTCCAGCTATAAGACCCACTTAAGCTGCCATGGAGACCTCAACAGTAGTGTCCCAAGACCCAGCTCACTCTAGTGAGCAGCCAGGTCCAGCATGTGTGAATCAAACATCCTGGGCAAGCAGAAAGGCCTCGGAGTGGCGCAGCACCAGCCTGGCAAGTGCTCCTTCCTGCCACAGGTCAGGGAGCTTTGCTCCCAGTGCCAGATCCCCTGAGCTCATCCCCTGCACAGCAAGCTCCTACAGTCCTCACAGTGGGACTGAAGAGAAAGTGCAGCTCACAGCTTTGGGGGAAGGAAGCCTATAGCTAGAACAGGGCCCACTTTATTTCTGTTTGTACCTCCTGAGGTCAGGTCAGGGGTTACAGGCTAGAGATTGCATCTGAGAAGTCTAGGCTCAGCTCTGCTGATGATGTCATTCATCATGAGCGAATTCCTAGTTTGCTTGGTCTGCAGGACCCCTACACATGACAGGGAGACTGGACAAGGCCTGTGGTTCTCTGACTTCAGTTTGCATGTGAATTCCCCAAGAAGTTGGCTGAAGTTTCCCTCCAGGAGCACTGCTCCTGGGGGCTGAACGTTAGGCCAGGAAATATGCCTCTAACCAATGTCCAGAGGTGGATCTGAGGCAGGAAGACCCAGGCCCGCACTTTGAGAAGCCCTGAGCTCATGGACACATAAGAGCCATATTCACAAAGTCCTGAACAGTAAAGGCAGCAAAATTCCTTAGCAGCAGGGGAAGAGATAGCCCCAGGAAGGCCAGAGAAAGTTCTTATTGGTGCCAAATATACGTGTAGGACCTTGTACACTGAGGATATCGAATGCTCTCTCTTGCTGGTGAGGGTCCACCCAGCACTCAGCACCTCGTCATCTCCACGGCTGCTGCTTGAGCCAGCACAACGGACCCAACAGCGGCCAACCTGCTACCTTCTCCAGTGGGTTCTCTTGCTGCAGAATGCAGGAACTGGTCTTAATGTTCTCGAAGGACCTCTTCCCAGACCTTCTGGGTTTAGACATTCCCTAAATTAGCTGCTTTCATGTCATGCATTACTTTCTTCAGTCCATTGTTGCTTCCTATTCCCAAGTAATCAAATCATTACAAGAAGCCCTCACTGCAGGCTTCCTCTGGGAAAGGAAACCCAGGCTCAGATCAACTGCCCCTTTGAAAGCATCCCTTGGTGGTGGGGTGGGGTGTCCAGGGAGCTCTTCTGCTGGGTGGAGCCCACCCCAGGTCTGCCCCGGGCAGTGCCTGCAGAATGCACCTTCAGCCAAGGACTGGACACCGGGCAGCTTAGCTCTGTAGTGCCTATGCTGCGAAGCACGTGACTGGAAGAATCCTTTGATTGGTCCCCTCCATCTAAGGGTTCACTGCCCTGAAAGTTGCCATGGCCTGGAAGGTGAAGATTCAAAGGGAACCTCTGCTTATGCAATTGGGCAGCTCTCATTTTTTGGGACTGTGTTGAATATTAATTACTTTTTTCTGTGAATTCCTCATTGTTTCCAGAATCCCTAATCTCATCTGCCCACAGTTCTCCACGGTAGAAGCTGGGAACTTTCTTCTTAACCTCTTTTCACAGGCGGCCTGGTTTCTTCCAATAGCCAGGCTGTCCCCAGGTGGATTCTGAGGCAGAAGCTTGCGTCTGGAAGAGACAGACAAAGGGCAGATCTTGGGCGCAGGTGTAGCCGCTCCATTCTGCTCCGTGCTCTGACTGTCTGCAGATTCTGCAAGCTTGTGGAGCAGCTTTTAATCCATTCTTTGTCACTTAAATTTGTGAGAGGGTCACTGCCTGCTGTACCAAGGCACCCGGATACAGACAAGTGATTCCCCAGATGCAGCCCTAGAGCCAAGGCCCAACTGTTTGGCAGGATCTGAAATGATGGAGCTTTCAAGCTGGACAGAGCTTTGAGAAAAACCACAGAGCTATGGGACTGACCTGTGCCAGGTGAGGGCGGGGACTACCCCATGCTCCAAGGCTCCTCCTCATCCTGAGGTGACAATGCCCTGTTCACATCTCAGCCTGGCTGAGGATCCTGGGCAGGGGGCAATGGAGAGGAAATTTAACTTTGTCTTTTCTTTCTTCTGAATCCACCACCCCATTTGGAGGAAATGAACCAAATAAGCAAACCATGAAGGGAAGGCCATAGCACGGGTGGCCTTTTGTTCCCCACTAGCAGAGGGGATGCAAATGAACCCCTAGCTGCGCAGTCCCTGGGGGCCGACCTCTCTGACATCATGCACATTAGATGCATTCAGCCAGCTCTGGCTTCATAAATTACCCAGTGGGAACAATGTGAATCCCCAAAGAAAATCAGGACAAAATTCTCAGGCAGAGATGTTCACTTCTAGGCTGGGCCAAGCTCAGTGGGAATGAAAAGCCACCAATAATTAGAAAATGTTCTTCATTGTTGTGATCTTGGAAGAGGGTGACACAGAGGTGCCCGGAGATACGCTAATGGGGTGGGGGACCCTGTGTGAGCGGCTTTGAACCTTCACTCCCCGGCTCCCTTGCCCGCAATGGCAGACTCATAAATGAAGGGTCTGATTTTCTAATTTTCAGGAAATACACGCAAGAACTTTCTGAATGGAAATGAGGCAGGAAAAAAAAAAGGACAAGAAAAGCACAGTTAGGAAGAGATCCAGACATTTGTATTCATTTTCGCTTCTCTTTGTGATAAGAAGATTTCTTCCCCAGCGTCATGAAATTAGGATCCTTCAAACAATCAAGCAAAAGCAAAAGAAAAAGGGATAAAGAACAGGAGCTGTTTGTTCAGCAGGGAAAACCATTCCATACTGCATTCTCTGAATACTAGAAAAGAAAGAAAAATGAATGGCCACGACTCCCAGCCTGAGCCACAGGTTGTGTTCAGGAAGACAGTGTCTGCCTGCTACAGTTTGTGTCTAGTGGTCACAGCACGGCCTCATGTAAGTCATGGGGCAGACGACGAGGCTGGAGGAGCAAGGAGTGGCTTGAGGGGCGGGGCCAGGGGACCAGGGCGGGCCCTGAGGGGCGGGGCCAGAGCGGCACAAACTGTTAAACTGTCCAGCTTGTGCTTTTTCAGAGGTGTGGAGAGGGTCATCCTGGACATAGCAGTGCCCAGCCTGTCCTCAGTGTCTTGAAACCTCCAGTAACTGTGAGCTAAATAAACTTCTCCGTCCCTCATTTTAAGTGTCGGGTATTTGTCCCAGCAACAAGAGAAGAATAACTAATACAAAACGTAAAACAGAAGTCCATTCTGTTTTGGAGTTTTCTCTTTCTTTCTTTCTTTCTTTCTTTCTTTCTTTCTTTCTTTCTTTCTTTCTTTCTTTCTTTCTTTCTTTCTTTCTTTCTTTCTTTTAAAAATGTATTTAGTACAGGGTCTACCGGGTCTTACTACACGGATTGGACTCGTAGTGATCCTCCTACTTTCAGCCTCCCAAGCAGTGAGATTATAGGTGAGCGCCATCATACCTGGCCTGCTCAGCACACCTAGGAGCAGGGCCAGCATGACAGGCTGGGGATGGAACCTGCTGAGCTTTCTGGCTGGCTCTTGGAGTTAGTTTTCTTCTAGTGCAGGAAACAGATTGCAGGTAAGACACATAAGGAAATTATATATGCAAGGGGAGTGTGTGCTTTGGAGGGGGAGGTTAGGAGGCATCAGGAGAGGGTCGAACGCCCAGCCCTTTCTTGGGGTCTTTGTCTGCCCCGGGGCTCCTCTCATGCTAGTTAACTTGGGGGTAGAGCATTTCTCACTCTTCTTGTGTGCCCTGGAATGCTCGGAGCATCTCTAGCCTCCATGCAGTAGATGCCAGTAGGACTGTCCCTTGCACCCACTTGTGACAAATATGTTCCTCAGACTTTGCCAAGTGTTCCCCCAAAGAGGGGCAAAGACACCCCAGGTGACAATAGCTGACTCATCCCTGGCTGCTCAAGGTGCAGTGGCTGCACAGGAAGCCCAGGATCACCTGGGAACGGGCTAGAAATGCAAAACCCAGGCCCTGTCCAACCCAAGAGCCAGGAGCGGTTCATACACTTGAGCAACAGCTGGAAGGAGCTGTGCGGCCCCACTCAGGGCTCCTGGATCAGAAGCACCTGCAGGACTTATTCGTCTGGACCTCCCTACATCCACTGAAGCCAAGTGTGAGGGGGGCAGGTCACAGCACCTTGATTTTACTTTTATATTTTTATTTGTGTATTTGGTACAGAGTCTCACTATGCAGCTCAGACTCATAGTGATCCTCCTGTTTTCAGTCTCCCAAGCACTGGGATTACAGGCCTGAGCCACCACACAGGGACTCTTAGACTCTTGTCTCCAGATCAGCATGTCCTGGGGGGTGGGGCTGGCAGGGCATGTGGGATGGGGGAATTGAACCTCAGACCCTGTGCTTGCCAAGGCAGGTGCTAAATCCACTGAGCTATCTTGCCAGCCCCGCACCTCTATTTTTAAGCCAGATTGCTCTGTAAGTCTCCTGTGCAGAAACGTTGGAAAATCATTGCTTTACAGCAGTGGTTCTTAAAGAGTGGTTTCTGGTGAGGCACAGTAACGTCTTCCAACACTTGTTAGAAATGCAAATTGCCAACCCCCCCACTTCCTGAAGCTGCACTTAGAAGGTGGGGCTCAGTGCTCAGCATTCAGGAGCCTTCCAGGTGCTTCAGAGACTCCCTGAGGTTTGAGATGCTGGGTTCTTCGGTCAGGATAAGAGATACAAATGCATTCAGGAGCTGGGCTGGAGCTGTTGTAGATGAAACGCATCTTTGAGAGGAGGGGTTGGCTTGTAGTACATGAGGGCATCTAAATTCTTGCCTAAAGGGATTAGAAGAGAGGAAGGAAGGAAAGAAGGAAGGTGGGGAACAGAGGGAGAAAAACTGGCAGCAGCCAAATGTAAGGCTCGTGGGATTCCATACGCCCTGGGGGCCTCCAGTCTGCCACCATCCTGCAGGCGATGCCACCTCATAGGACCATGGTGGTCTGAAGAAGACCCGGATGAATCCTGAGATCAACAGCAATCTTTCTAAGGCCAGGCACGAACTCCTGCAGAGCAGAAAAGCTGGTTGGTTCTTTCGTTACTGCACTAAACTAGTGATGGTGAACGTTTTGGAGCTCTTGGTGACAGCAAACAGCAGGCTGTCACATGCTTGCCATGGGCCTCCTCTGCACTAAGCTATTTCCAAACAAACACACCAATGCCGCGTGGATGGTTTCAGCCGGGAGGGGTTGGAATGTGGAAAGCAAAGTTCTTGGGGCCTCGGGTCTAACACCTGAGCGTAAGAGGGCTGGGTCGGAGCAGGACTCCTGATCCTCAGTACTGTGGGGGTGCGGGGCCAGACCTTTGTCGAGAGGGGACTGTCTGGTTTATCGTAGGATGCTTAGTGGCATCCCTGGCCTCTACCTGCCAGGCACTACCAGCGTCCTGTCCAGTTAGGACAACTGGAAATGATCGCAGATCTTGCCAGAGTGGAAGCCATACTGTTCCTGTTGAGAACTGGATTCAAGGTAGGAAAGATGGAAAAATGGACACCAAGAGGGTGAACCTTGATGCGCTGTTCCTTTCGCAGGGCGTCTGTGCTCTGGACCCTCCCTTGGCCTGGCTGTCCTTTCTCAGGTCCCCTGGTGACATAAGTAACCCTATTCCCCCTACACATTCTTCTGCGTGTGCTGCTGCCAATGCACTTGCTGCGCCCCCAAGCCCAGGCTCCTGTGCGCTTCCAAGGTGGGGGAGCAGGAACCCAGAGGCACAGCAGCTGCAGCTCTGCGTGTCCTCTGCGCTCCTTCAGGTCTGTCCAGAATGGTCACGGGTTATGGTTTAGGCTACAACGGTCTCCAAAGTTTCCATGTTTGGAAGGTGACTGGGTCATGAAGGGTGGTGTAACTGACTTGCTGTTAGGAAGCAGGGTCTGGTGGGATCCCCCTTTCTGGATGCCCTGATGATCTCTCTGCTTCCTGGCTTCATGAGGTGTGTAGATTTTCCTCCACTGGGCCCTTTCACCATCTGCTTCTGCCTGGAGCCGGCAGAGCATACAAGTTCTGAGATTTGTAAACCATGAGCCGACAGAAACGATTCCTCTTGTGAGTTGCAGGCATTGGGTGTTACTTCCGGGCAATGAGGAAAGTGGCCAAGGCCGCATCCTCCAGCCACTGAGGGATCCTAACCAGATGGGAGAGCTCACCAAGTCACCCAGAATGGGGGAGAGCTTCTCAAGGAAGAGCACACCCCCCAGGCCGGGCTCCTTGCCATGAGAACAGCTCCCCACCTCTGTCTTCCCAACTTCCCAGCATTCCCAAGCAATAGAAGAGACATCTTGCTAAAAGATGTTTACCAAGAAGATCAATCTTCGAAAAATCCCCCTCTGTCCACATCTTTGATAAATGCTTTCTGTCTGAGAGGGCCTCCCGGGTCTCCACATGCCTTCTGCTCTATGTGCTCCTGCACCGAAGAGTATCTGAGACACAAACTCCTTTTAAACACAAAACAGATTATAGTTGCAAACTCACGTCAGGTGGCCGAGCTGCAGCCAGCTCCGCACCCTCAGCGTGCACCTAGTCAGTGGCTTGGATTTTCAAAAATAAGAGCTCTATGATGCATGCCACAGAGAGGGAAGTGGTGCTGGCCGTCAGAATTCCTGTGACAAGCTGTCACCTTCACCTCACTGGAGTGAGCAGCTAGGGGCAGATTTTTAGAGGTCTCATACGTGTAGGGGAGAAGGAAGAAGGCCATTCTTCCTGCTTTATAAAGAAGAGACAGGAATTAAGAGAGGAAAGTGAGGACCAAGGAGGAGGAACAGGAGACACGAAGGAAGGCTCTGGCCCTTTACTCAGGTGTGTTTTATGGAGGGACAGTGACCAGGCCTTTCTCACAACCTCCAGCTTGCCCAGAGGAAGAGCCCTTAGGTAAAGGGGCTTTAGAGGTCATTTTTTGATTTAAGGCCTCAGCCTCCTTCTCACATCTGTGGGGCCACAATTCCACCTCTGCCCACTTCATACCAGTCTTGGTGAGAATCTCATGGGATCCCCACAGTGAGGGTGTCCACGTGGTGACAGCACCACGTGAGATGAAAGAAACAAGGAATGGTGGTCCACCTCCACATGGCTTCCACGGAGGGTGGTTGAGAGTCTCAGAAAGCCGCCTGGCTAAGAAAGTGTCTTTGTAGATGTAAGTAGTTAATCTGAGTCTACCTCATGAGTAGCTCCACTATCGCAGCTCTAGTACATTTGGGGTCTTCTCCTTTGCCTCAGGAAAGGGAAACAAGATGGTGCCTCACAGGACTGAGATGGATACCAGTAGGACTGACAGGGCCCAGC
This sequence comes from Ctenomys sociabilis, assembly GCA_004027165.1. Classification (NCBI taxonomy): domain Eukaryota; kingdom Metazoa; phylum Chordata; class Mammalia; order Rodentia; family Ctenomyidae; genus Ctenomys; species Ctenomys sociabilis. The sequence goes on along the minus strand of PVKA01025605.1, from coordinate 11,307 downwards.
CAGATGGACACACAGGTTTCCAGGGCCCCAAGGATCTCACAGACAGAGTCAGAGGGACAGAGCCTGTTTCATTTTGCTTTGAAATATTTGGAAACAGAGCTGAGTCCAAAAAACGAAGGCCCCGAGCTCATGAGTTGGCAGAGGTACCGGTCACACGTTGGTCAGTTGGGAATAACTGGCAATCTTAGGGCAGAGGATGACCACTGAGCCACTAATGGACTTGCCTGGGGTGTAGGAAGGTAGTGTGGGGCTCCCATGGGTGGACAGAGTGAATGGGCTACATGTGGATGCTGTTATTCAGGACTGTTCCACTCACTACAGTATTTATTTATTTTATTTATTTTGTGGAACCAGGGATTGAACTCAGGCCCTTGCGCTTTCCAGGGAAGCGCTTATTCTACTGAGCCATCTCCCCAGCCCAGGACTGTTCTATGTATGAGAAAGGAAATGACATAGGAGGATGCTGAGTCTCATGGAGACTCTGGTCCTCCCAACGCAGCCTCACCCCCACTTTTCCTTTCTGTTGACTAAGGAATTCATCCCAAGTGCAGCCCAGGCTCTCTGGGACCCCAAAAGCTTTTGGAAGCATCATCAGAATCTGCACCCCCGCACTTCCCCACTCCTAGCTCCTCACCTGAATCACATCAAAGTTCATGCCTGCAACAGGAGCTTAAAGGATTTTCATTTTCAAAAGGAAGATGGAGAGGACGGGTTGAAGGTGCTGAGTGTGGAGAGTCCGGATTTTGCTCTGGCCTGGCTTCAGGGAGCCATTGCATGGTATAAAATGGTTCTAACCTGGAGGTGAAATCTATTTTCATTCATTGAGTCCTTTCTTTTTCTTGTTGTTTTGAGAACTCATCTGCATATAACAGGGGAGGCTGGACCAGCAGGCATTTATCTGGATCAATATAAGAACACTGCATTTTGAAGGTTTCCGGTGGGAACCTTTCCATACAGGAGGCCCCATTCCCAGCGGGATGCCCCTTCCTATTTTCTCTGTTTGTTCCGGAATAATTACAACCTGAAGAGAATTCTGCCTGGGGTTAAAGTCAGATGTTTTGTTCAGAGAAAACACAGCCAGACTGATTTGGGACACGTGACTCAACCGGTGTCCCTGTGTGGTGGGTTAGCTCAGCACCTCAAAGGCGTAATCACGAGCGTGGTTAAGGGAATGGCAGCGCCTGTAATGTTCCTGCCACAATGGCAATTTCTTCAACTTCTGCCGAGAGGGGAAGTGGGACGGAGCCTGGGAGTAGGGGGAGGGAGGGGGAGTGGTCGTGCGGGACAGGGAAGGAAGCATGCATGGTAGCCCTTAGGTTTCCCCAACGGGATGACTCCAAGCTTTTGGAAAGGCCAGGGCTTTAGGGGAACCAAGGACTGAGCCCTCCAAGGACCTGATGGACAACTCTGCAAGTATCCTCCTTTCTTTCCCTCTGCTGTCACAGAGGTGTCACGGCTGGTGGAAGCAGTAAGTGTCCATGGTGGGTTAGATGCTATCTCTCCAAAATTCATGTCCCCCTAGGATCTCAGAACAGGACCTTGGAAACAGGGCCTTGGTAGATGCCATTAGTTAAGATTCTTGAGATGAAAGCATCCTGGATCTAGGATTGGCCTTCAATCCAGTGGCCTGGTGGGTGCAGAGGGACACGGGGAGAAGACCGCGCAAAGACGACAACTGAGCAGAGGCAGAGAAGGGACCAGACCAAGGAGCAGCTGGTGGCTCAAAGGAGGGACAGAGCTGAAGCTGGAAGATCTCCCCAGGGCCTTGGAGGGTTCTTCTGCCTTCTGGAACTGAGAGTGAATAACCTTCTGTTGTCTGATCGCATTGGGCTGGCGGCATAAATCGTTACTGCAGCCACCGGAAAACAGCGTGATTCCGTAAGCAGAAATGGGAACAATTACACACCTCTCCCCCACCCCTGAATCCGGAGGTTTCTTTTCCTGCAAGCCTTTTCCTACGGTGGCCCCCAAGCTGCGAATGGAAAAATGAAACTTCCAGACCTCCTCAGTGGTGGCTTCAAGCTTTAGTGGCAGGAGGCTGGCTTTTACCCGTGCAGGTGGCCACCCACCCGCACACAACCAGGACATGTAGAGCTGTGGTGGCCAGAGACACCCGCCGCCCTCCTGCCACCAAGCTCCCGCCCCCTGGCCGGGCCCAACCCAACCCCAACCAGCACCCGAAGCCTGACTCCAGGGACACTGGGCTTCTTGACAGCAAATATAAATGTACGGCACTTGAATAATTGATTGTGATGGGGAATGAAACCGTTATATAACTTATTCATCAATTGCTCGATCGGCAGAGTCAATAAATGTCATTCCTTTGATGCCGAACGGTTCCGCCGGATGAAAAGGATGCCCAGCAAACAATGATAACACGTTCTCCGTGCAATTGCAATCATCTTAAAAGACAAGCTCTGGCCAGATTTAGAGATCTCTAGGAGACAACAAAGGGAGAGGTCACTTTTGTCCAGTAGGGCCCCAGCTCCGCTGAGCAGCCTGGTGCCTACAAGAGGCAGAGGCAGGGGTGCTGGTGGCACTATGTGGGCGGGGTCCTTCGCAGCTCGGGGCACAGCACCTGTGCAACCAGGGCCCCTTTGCCAGCCCAGGGGAGGAAACCAGGGCAGCTGGAAGCCCTTAAAGCTTTGCAAAGGATACAGAGCCAGTTCTCTGCCTGGACAGAAGGACAGCTCAGGCTGGGGATTGCCAACAGCAGCTCACTGCTTCGCAGTCGGCTGTGGGCTTGGTAAGAATGCAGATTCCTGCAGCCCCAGTAAGGGCAGATGGGGATCGTGGCCATGAATCAGCCCTGGACTTATTGCTTCAGAACTCAGCAACTGCTTTTCACACACTTACCAGAGGATTCTGATGCACACACGGGGCAGGAATCACTGATTTCTTTTTTTATTTAAGCAAAAGCCTGATCAAACTCATAGCAAGACAGTTGCCCCTGGCAACCACCATCATACTTTCTAGCTCCTCGAATCTGGCTACTCTAGGTACCTCACAGAAGTGGAGTCACACCGTACTTGCCTTTTCAGTGACTGGTTCATTTCCCTTCATGTGCCCAAGACCCATGGGTGGCGTAGCCTATGTAGCTTATGTCAGAATGCCGCCTTCCTTTTAGAGGCTGAGTGATATTCCGGGGTATATACAGGTGTGCCTTTTGTTTCTCCATGTGCTGGTGGATGCTTAACTTCCTTCTTTCCTCCTGCTATTAAAATATGCTGATACAGGCTGGCCAAATAGCTCAGCGGATTAAAGCTCCTGCTTAGGCAGACGCAGGACCCAGGGGTTCGATCCCCGGCCTGTTGGGCCGGTCCTGCCCTTGGGAGCATGCTGAGATAGGGATGGAGACTTGGCGTGGTGGCGTGTGCCTGTAATCCCAGATTGTGGGAGGTTGAACACAGGTGGATCTCTACAGGCAATCTATTTAGTGAGACCCTGTAGCCCCTGTCCTAAAACACAAAAAGTAAAAAAGATATGCAAAATTCTCTTACAAGATCTTCCCTTTAAGGTTTTTGAGCACTGTATAAACCTGGACGCAGAACTTCCAGATGCTATTGGCGACACCATTCTTCCTGTTTTGGGCCTCTGTTTGCCTGTGCCTTTTTCTGCTCCTACCAAGGACACGCAGGGTTCCAATTCCCTCTGTGCCTGCCTTACCTATGCCTGTCTCCTTCTGGTTTTCCGTAGCAGGCCACCTAGTGAGTGTAATTCATTTTCTCATAAGAAGATAACGTGAGATATGTTGGTCCCCTTGGACCTGGACAAGGAATATCACACTCTACTCAAAAATACAGTTTGAGAAGACAACCTGAGCAGAGGACAGTTCAAGGGGGAGGAGGGGACAAGTGGCAAACAGGCAAGAGTGGTTCTGTACTCAGCAGACCTCCCCCGTCTCCGACCTGTGGGACCTCAGCCAAACCCTCTGTCTTCCTCACTGGCCCGTTCCTCACCTGCAAATAGGAAGAGGAAGGGCACACGCGTGCTTTCAAATGCATCTCTAATAAATGTGTTGGCAAGGAGAGGTGGAAAGCCCTGGCCTGGGGCCCGGCCCTTGGTAGGTGCTCAGTGAACAGCAGCATCTCTAGAAGAGTGTCAGAGTGAGGGAAGGGTGCCACTGGGGAGGGCCCATCCCTCCCCCACCATTCTTATCCTCTCACACACATATGCGCAAAAAGAAAGATGCCAGAACCAGCCTTGGTCAGACAGGCAATGCCACTCAGGGTGAGAATCAGACCCACCCTTACGCAGCCACGGAAGCACCAGTGTGCCCATGGTACCGAGGGAAGAGCTCCCGTGAACAGGCTGGGGTGTGCTGGGCCACCACGTGTCCCGTCTTGAGGACAACAGCCGTGTAGTCATCCATACATGTCCCGAACGGCAGTGACAAGTTCCCAAGCAATGTCCAAGGAGCAAAGCCCCAGTAGTATCAGCAGCCAAGTCCAAGGTGACATTTGATCCTCCAGATGCCTTGTGTGGACCGGAGTAACCGCCATCATGCAAAGGATGTGGTTGTCATCCAGCTGAGGCCTGCTCCTGGGGGACAGGGGACAACGACACTGATGGAGCTGTCCCCTCACCTGGAAGCCTCCTCTCATTCCCAACCTCAGACACCCGTATATATTTGTAAGGGGTAGGCGAGGCTGCAGACCCACTTTGTAGATAGAGAACTTGGGGCTGTCAGAGGTAAGAAGCATTCCTCAGACTCGCACAGCCTGTATTACAGTACAGCTAGTAGATGTGAGGCCCAGGGCTTTCAGCAGCCACACACTTATTTTTTTTTGTAGTGGGGTTTAAACCCAGTGCCTTTGCACTAAGCTACATCTTCAGCCCTTTTGGATTCTGAGACAGGCTCTTGCTAAGTTTCTGAGTTGCCCGGGCTGGACTTGAACTTACCACCTTCCTGCCTGCTAGAATTACAGGCATAGACCACCAGACCCAGCAGCCACACTCAACCAGGGAACCATGGTCAGCAACCTGTACTCCATTTCCTGTTTCTGTAGATAAAGTTTTGCTGGAACATTGCCAAGTTGACTCGCTTCCGTATTACCCACTGCAGCTTTCCTGCTACAAGGGAGAAACTGAGCAGCTGCCACTGCCTCTATGTGGAGAGCCTGCCTAACCTACTCCAGCCACTAAGTGTCAGTTGGGACCCCAGGAGGTGATCATGACAAAACTGGAGTCAGAGCCCCCCAGGGAGAGGTACAGAGTCCCTTCAGAGGGGACCTCAGGAGCTGGTCCATCCTCACTGCCCAGTCCACTGCTGCTGGCCACCACCACTCAACATTGCCACTCAGCTGTCCGCCGCCTCAGTTTCCCCATCTACGAGTGGGGAGAACAACCTCATTTCCTTGTGGAATATTTGAGAGACTTAAATGGGATCTATGCAGTGAAAGGCTCAGTGTCCCACAGAACCCTCTTCCCTCCTGCTCCCCTCCCTTCTTCTCCTCTGTCCTTGTCACCTACAATGACATTCCATGGCCGCGGAGGCACCCGCGGTGGTGTGGAGAATGTGGCTGCCACCGTCCATCCCTTTTTGCACAGATGAGGACCTCACAGGCCCCGCTGGCTGCTCGCTGCCCCCCAGAGGCCCCCGTATAGTGCGACGGCCACGGCTGGCTGCCTCCTGACTCTCAGGTCCCCGGTGTGGGTTCGAACCCTGATGGCTGCCTCTGTGCTGTGTGACGCCAGGACGGTTTCTGTAATCATCTGAAGCCGTGTGAGTGTGCACGCCTGTGTGTGCAACACGGGGGGCGTCTCTAAGCACACATGTGCACGTTGAGCACCCCACACGCCATGGTCACCCCCCTCCCCCCAGCAGACAGTTAGTTGTACTGGCTGGGGAGGACCTGCTTCCGTGTTTCGGCCACAGCAGCGGTGGCTGCCCGAGCCCGGGCCCTCCTGCAGCCGTCTCTTCCTCGCCTTCGCCCTGTTCAGGCAGCTACTAATCGCATTATCAAGATTATCTCCCAGTAGTTGGGAGCCGCTGCCCTGGGACTTGAGTTTAATTCCATTTTAATAACAGGTTCTTAAACACATTTGAAAACAAAATTATGATGCCCTTTTATCCTTTCAGTTGGGAGAAGAAGAAGAAAAATCTAATGTACAGTAATGTGCCGGGCTTTGTCTTGTCTGTTGTCCTGTGGGTTGGATTTTCTGCTTTTTATTTTTTCCTTTTTATGTAAAGAGTGTTTTGTTTTGAAGGTTGTTGGGGAGTCAGGGATTTTTCCATTGGGTAGGATTTCCCTGGCAACAAAGGGAGCAGCCGGTCTCCCTAATGCCAGACTGTTTGAAAGCTGTGCGGCTGTCCATCGGGGCCATGCTATCTAACAACAGCAAGCTCGCTGCACAGTGATACGTCCAGTTCAGGCATAGATGCTGGAAAGCTTTTTTTTTCTTTAATCCTGTGTTTATGGAAAACATAAATTTTTACCTTCCCAGGCAGGAGCAAGACAGTGGATGGCTTTCTAAAAGTTTACTATGTCTTCAGTTCCTGCTGATATTATAAAGCACATAAAGCTGGACCCGTGGGGGTAAGAGCTGAAAAGGAACACACCGGAGCTGAGGTGAGCAGAGAGGCAGGGGACTCCGACTGCTCCATCCTCTTACCTTCTTCCTTCTGTCCCTCACAGTGTTCCCCTCTAGAATCCGGATGTCCCGCGTTTCATCAAGGCATCTCTGCAGGTGGCTTACAGAGCTCCTACCTCGAGTTCAGCCTTAGCAATGCATCCCTCTGGACGCATTCTGCCGTAACCTGGCAACCTCTTCAAACTCCACACCGAAGTGGGAGAATGAGGGGCTCTTGACAGTTGCTTGAACATTCCTGTACGAATCGAGGGATCACTTCCTCCTGTGCCCTCAAACAGTGAGCAGCGTAAACATCTGGTAGTGACGGGACTGGGTGCATGAGGACAGTGGCCAAGTGCATCTTTCATCCGCAGATGGTAACCCGGGACTCACATTGGCTGGGCTGGTACCCTCCAGCGAACTGCACTCCAGGCCCCGAGTGCCCTTCAAATGCACAGAATTTTTTTTTTTTTTTGGTACTGAGTATTGAACTCAGAACCCTGTGTTTGCCAGGCAAACAAATGCACACGTTCTAACCTTGCTGGGCCATGGCTTAGAGGGCTGAATCTCTGCCTCACTGTACATGTTATGTGCCATGCACACAGTTTTTCCAAGTTCACAGTTTTCATCAGATCATCAAACAACTTTGACCTAGACTGCTTAGAAGCACTGATGACAGCTGACACTTACTGGGGCTCTCTGGGACCCAGGCACAGGGTGCAGACTCATGGACATGTTTCTCATGCCCCTCCCCTCCTGGGTGACATAATCCTGCACCCCTGCTGCGAGCAGAAGAATTGAAGCTTGGAGCCATCACGGCTGAAACACCAGCTCGGGTACACCCGCTGCCCATTGTGTTCCAGCCGCTGTTTCTATGCAACCTCAGATCTTCATAGTCATGAGCTTCAGTGAGACACAGAGAATTTAAAAAGCCACCATGGTCACTGAACTAAGTGGCAGGACCCACTGTAGCTCTACTGGGTCTTTACATCTTAACAGCTGCTCTTAAAACCCCTCCTTGCCACCTGAGGCTACCCCTCATGCCTGGTATACAGAGACCCATAATCTTTGTTTTCTTCCTGTGCTGGGGATTGAACCCAGGGCCTCATGCATCCTGGGCAAATGCTCTACCATTGTGCTACATCCCTGGCCTTCAGGGCCCATAATCTACCCTGGGAGACTGCTCTGCCGATGGACTGGCTTGTTTCCTCCTTGCAACCCCAGGTAGACAAAGGAGAAGCACATTGTGGGCCTGGTGTCAGCTGTCTTCTAGTGCACTGGCCTGTGGCTGCCACAACACAGCATGGACATGCTCTACCCAGGGCTGAGGGCACCAGAGCCAGGTGAAGACCCTCTACCCCTGCCTTCAGACTCCTGCCTCAGTCTCAGAGATGGACCACTTGGTGTCCCATGATTGTCCCGTGATTGCCACTGGCCAACAATCCAGTTTTGTCTGGAGTTAATTTCATCAATGAGAGCTAGGAGGAGCAGGGGGAGGCTCATTGATTGGACAAATTTCTACTGGGGGAGGGGCAAGTGCCAGGCTATGCTCTGGGCAAGGGATTGGGACCTCTGCCTGGTGAACAAGAGAGACTCCCCTGCCATGGAGGCTTAACTCAGGTGCAGTCCTGAGCTACGACATTGCCCAAAGCTCCTAGTGTTCATGTGGGGACCGAGCAGACCCCAGCTTTGGAGTGCATGTGGTGGTGGGGACACTGAAGCTATAGCTCTTCATAGCCGTGAAGGTGACAGTTCACACCTCTCTCAGAGGGTCAAAGCAGGGTGCTCTGAGGTACCCACACCAGCAGTCTGCATTTGATCAGAGCAGCCCAGGGTCCCAGGTTTTGAAGCAGAACTGAGCCTGGGCCTTTGTTCTCTTCCAATCACGTCATCATTCTGCTTGCTCAAGGAATCTCGCCCAGCCTCAGTTTCCTTACCTGCAAAATACAACAGCACCATCTGGGAATGGGGGCACATGTCTGGGATCCCAGCTCTTGGGAGGCTGAGGTAGGAGGATTGCCATGAATTCAAGGCCATCCTGGGCTACATAGTGAATTCAAGGTCAACCTGAGCTACATAGTAAGACCTTGTCTCAAGAAAGCAAAACCAAACAAAATGACGGTGCCATTTTGCACTGCTTTGAGGATGAACTGAGCTATAGTGTACCAGTCCGACATGCAGGTTGTCAACACTGAGGGCCAGTTGCTGTTACCTTTGAGTTTTCTGAGCTCCACTATCTGGAGTCTCCAGCCACTGTTCTCTGGGCCACGCCTCAGGGCTACGAAGGTCTGAGCCCCCCCCCCCCAGGTGACTTTCACTTTTGGAATCAGGAAAATCCCAGGCAACTCGGCAGGCACATTACTCTGGGCAAGCAGCCCCCTTCCGGCCCTGGCCCCTTGGCTACAGGCAGCAAATAAAGCTAAATTCTGTAGTAAATGCAGTAATGTAAGAGCGGGTGGAAAATAGCTCTCCGCCACAGCCACCCAAATGTCACCATTTCCCCATCAGCAGAGAAGTAAATTATTCTCATCTGTATCTGTCGCTGCAGCTAAGCCCACTTACAATGAAGCATTATCTAAACTCTCGCCGCGGAAGCCATTTCTGACGTCCAGTGATTTAAACCACCTCTCCTCAGCTCGAACAAACAAAAATCTACAAAGAAGGATTTCACTAATTCACTCTAATGACTGGCAGACCCATCCAAATTTGCTACATTATCACGAGGATGAGAAAAATAATTTTAAAAAATGAAGGTGGTGGTAGACTTATAAATTCATTTTATTGAACCACTGAAGTGCTCTACCCAGCAAGTTGCCATTTAACTCAGTGCCACAAGGACTTGGCTGCGGTGTAGACCGTCATTCCCAGGGAGAGAGCGGTGGGAGCCTAGGGTGGGGCCCCCGAGTCCCCTCTGCTCCCAGCCTGCTGAGTTCTGATGAGTGTTCGTGAAGTGTGGGCACTAGGGTAGCCGCTGTGGCACTTACGACGGTGGAGGAAATCCTCCGGTCCTCCCAGGACCTGCGGAGACAGCAGCTCTGGATGGGGAGCCCAGTAGGTGTGGCGACAGCTCCACCAGGTGGCTCTTGCTGGTTCAACCTGGCCGAGCACCTGCCCTGTTCCGTTCACCAAAGCCAAGGGCTACTTCCGGGTGCTCTGATGTTTCCTTGACGGATTCCAGGCAGGCTGGGGGTGAGATGGTGTACTCCGGGGAGCTTGTGCACCCCCAGGCAGCACTGACACTCATGGAGAGGGATGGCTCTTCCTCCAGGCCTGTGCAGCCCTAGTGAGCAGGCAGGCACAAGTGTGGCTTATAAACACTAACCCTGACCCGGGAAGGCTAAACTCCAGGAGCCTAGAAGGAAGAAGTGGGGCATGCAGTGTGACCTCTGCCCCTGGAGGCGGGGCCTCCACACCTGTCCTGGGGCTCCCTGAGCCTCACCCAGCACAGGGGTCTCTTACAAACCCTGCAGAAGTTGGGGCTACCTGGGCGACTAAAGGTGGGTGATTCTTCAACGAGGAAAGCAGCGCTGGTTCACCAGGCACCCAGCTAGCATGTAGTACAGCTCGTCTACCTCGAGCTCAGAGCTCAGAGGTCTGTGCAACAGCCTGTTGATGTGTTCTGCATGGACCCAAGGAGCTCTTCCCTGCTGGTACCTTTCCAAGTAAGTGTTGTCAACATCTAAAACTTGTGAGGTTTTGTTTTTACAAAGTCTGGGCTTGTGGCTCTTCCGAAAAGATGAGAAGATGTGACCCCCTCACCTGCCTCCTGGGATGAAGCCTGTGGTGCCTGGAGCTGATGGCCAGGTCGGCTGCAGTCCCCAGCACTCCCATATGCTGAGTTGGGACACTTGTCAAGGCTCTGGTCTCCTCACCTGGCCCCTGCAGGTGTTCCAACCAGTGATCCTGCCTCTGATCCTTCCCCCATGCTCCAAGGCCCAGCTTTGCCCCCCCGGATGTGCCCCAGGCTGTGCCTGCAACCTTTGGCTCAGGCACCAGGAGCGTCAGCACTGCTTCCCTGAGATCTGTCCACTCTCCTTTCAGACCACAGATCTCCATGGCCAGAGAGGCCTGGGCGTGTGTCGCCGAGCCAGCAGAACACTTCTCAGCCTCAACACTGCTACATGGGCACCAGGGAACCTGTGTGGGGGCCATGCTGGGCTTGCAGAATGTTTAGCAGGTGCACATGAGGGGCCGCTGGCTGCCCTTCACTTCTACTTGTGACAACCAGGACGTCTGCAGATGCTACCCAAGGGGGGAGGAAGATCACCCCTACCTAAAAATTGGTAGGTTGGTAAATGGCACATACAGCAACCAAATGCTTTCAGGGGGGAAGGTTAGTGTGTGAGGAGGTGGATGGGTGGGTGGATGGATGGATGGGTGAGTGGGTGAGTGGATGAGTGGATGGTGGGTAATGAGTGGATGGATAGGTGAATGGGTGGGTGGGTGAGTGGATGGATGGATGGGTGAATGAGCGAACGGTGGATGGATGGGTAAATGGGTAGATGAGTGGGTGGGTGGAGGGTAGGTGGGTGGATGGGTGAATGGATGGATGAAGAGTGGATGGTTGGATGAATAGGTGAGTGGTGAGCATGTGGCTGGGTGAACAAACCAACAAATATATGAAGCTGAGACGGGGGAACAAGAGGAGGAGGACGGTAAGAAGAAAAGCCCATGCTACAGCCAACTGAGAAAGAGTGAAGGCTGAGGATACGACTTTGAAATGATAATTCGAAG
>PVKA01025604.1:0-32775 GCA_004027165.1 Ctenomys sociabilis | reverse complement strand
CTCCCCCGCCCATCGTGTCTGCCAAGATGGCGCTTACATCCGGCTTCTGGTTCTTGTTGCCATGCCTGGGCTCCTCCTATCCAGGGAAAAGCCCGCCGTTTTTATGATCCTACCAATGACATCTGAACACGTGTATGATTGTGATTGGTCTGTAAAATCTATATAGTCTGCTATACCAGGAAATCCGTTGTTGCTTGCACGTTGGACGCCGCTGCTAGCGGATGCATGTAGAGGCTTGCATCCCAATCCATAAAGGCTTGTTGAACCCGCTTCAGAGTGTCTAAGTGTCTTCTTCCACGGGACGGGAGCAGCGCCGGACAAACTGCTCTGCAGGTGCTGTTGCACCTCCTTTCTGCCTGTCTGGTCTGCTCCCCTTGCTTCTCAGTTCTTATCCCCCCCTAGCGTGCTATGTATTTTAGTTATCTTGATAATTACCTACAGAATCTGCATGCTCTGGTAAACAAGGACTTTTTATCTGTTTATGGAACAAATGCCAGGTACATCTGGCATTAACAAATTATTCTTAATAAACTATTCTTGAATATTTAATCAATAATGTTTTTCTCACATACCTGATGGGCCAGAGAGGGAAAAGACAGAAAAATAGCGGCTGCGCATCGAAGTGTATTGGAAATAAAGGGAAGATTGAATCCGGCACCAGGATATTCATGTTCAGTGTATTCAAAATGGCATTAGGCCTCAGCTAGCTGCATGAGTCAGGGAAACAGTAAACAAATGTAAGAGTACGTGTGAAACTTTGGGACAAAGGCCAGACCAACACAGGAACAGGTGGCTTTTTGAAAATGTGTTCTTTTCAGGGCAGATGGTGTCTGCATACTACAGCTTGCCTATTTCCCTTACTGCACATCTCCCAGCCCTAGTAAAATACAATGTGTTTGGGTATAGCTACATTATAATACCTGTTATTCCCACCTATCATCTACAGGGACCGAGGAATCACTCAGCTCTTCATTCTCTCCAGTGAAACAAATGCATAGAGTAATTATTCAGTTAAATACAAAACAAACTGCACTGATGAAAGTGAATTTCCTCAGTCAAAGGCCCTCTGACTTGGCCGTTAAAATGCAGCTGTAGCAAGGCCCCACATGCAGACAGGAGGCCCAAGCTGTCTGTCTATGCTACGTGGATGCCTCTTTCACACTGTAAGCTCGCATCTGCGATGAGATTGTAAGTTCTTATCCGCTGCTTAAACTTCCTACTGGTGAGTGGTGAGTGCCGGAGGATAATGGGCAGGTGAAAAAATGAGGCTTTCAGAAATGGCTGCAAAGATCCTCAGAATTAGTTTTCCAGAGGCAGAAAAGCTTTACAAATGAAAAGGAAAGAGTCTTTATGGGGTAAAACATATATAGAAACAGCTAATCATTATTTATGTGCAATCAGTACTTACTGCCGACTAACAAATCAATTATAATTTTCAAGAAATATTGGTAAGGGCCAGCCAAATAGCTCAGCAGATTAAAGTGCCTGCAAGCAGGCATAGGGGCCCGGGGTTCAATCCCCAGGCCTGCTGTGGCCAGCCCCGCCCCCAGATCATGCTGAGATGGCAATTGAGACTGGACGTAGTGGAGTATGCCTATAAACCTATAATCCAGAACCTGGGAGGCTGAAAAAAGGAGACTCACTATGAGTCTGATCTAGTAGTGAGACCCTGAATACCTGTAGCCCATTCCTTAAAAATACAGAAAATAAAAAAAATAAATAAAGAAAAATTGGTAAAATTTAAATTGGTTTAAATGATTAAATAAATAAAAAGCTAATAATAGAAACATACCAAAATTCTAAAATAACTTCTAATCTTAGAAACAGTCCAGACCATGGTAGTGAACCTATGCTTATGTGTTATTTTTCTTTTAAGACAAAAGATGATAACATACAAATTTTTTTCTAAGCTAAAACCTCAGCATTCAGGTTTAATTTTTGTTCTTTATTTCTTTTTTTTGCTTTTTTTTTGGTCAGGAATCAAACTGAGGGCCTTGCGCTTGTCAGGCAGGTGCTTGTGCCTCTGAGCTATGTCCCCCGCCATCATTCAGATTTAATTGCAGTGATGGTATTTAATGAGAAACTAACAGTATGGGAGTCGCAGCTTGGACTCAGTTTCCAGATGGTTTGCCCATCCCTGTCTCGATGTTCCACAGGTACCAAGAACAGAAAACGCAAGTGGCCAGGAAAGTGCAGCCTAGGCTCTCCCGGAAGGCATAAACGATTTTTCTTTCAAAATTTGTATTTTGTATGTGTGGATGGACTTATATATGAATGCATGGATTAATTATGAAGAGGAGATTCTTTGGGACTTAATTTCAACAAATTATTTTGTACTTTATCCTTTAGCAAAGATAGATGATTGTCATAAATGATAATAGGTTTAGATAAATTCATAGGAATCTGCACAATCTTAACTAAATTAAATTTCTGTGTAGAAACCGGAGAAAGTTGCTATTAAGATAAACAGAGGAAAACTATCCTAATATGAAAGTGCGTGCCACCCACAGAGACACAACTTCTCAAGGAAAGCACTTAATAAAATATATTCTAACAGTTAACCTTTTGAATTTATTTCTAGTGGCAATGATTAATTAATGATAATTATTGATATGAACTAATCATTAAGTATTGACTGGTCTAAATGATCATGTGTCTCTTAAATATTAAATACAGATCAGAAAGTATATACACTTAAAATATCAGATTCTTTCTTTCTAGAAGGAGAGAGCTAACGATCTGTTGCCTGATGAGTGTGGAGCCCTGGCGGAGGCTGCGCCACCTTCCCAATGCCTGTCGCTGCTTTTATCTTTATCTGTTATGCTTCTGCACGTTGAGTCCCAGCATCTCCTCTGAAATGCCCAGTGGATGGGACAGGGCTGCCCCTTTTTCTTCCCATGCCATGCAGAGTATGTGAATTAATGGACAGCCCATTCCAAGCAACACTCAAGACACCTTTACTACTAACTGAAGAGACAAATGAAACTTTGTTTAGTATTTAGAGTAAGAATACTTAGATATACATGTGGAGACAATGTACTTTTTTGTGGCATTAGGGATTGAAACTGGATCTCTGGATTGAGCTGTATCTCCTAGCTACACACACACACACACACACACAGTCCACTTAAAAAAAAAAATTGAGGTGGTCCCCATGATTTGCCCTGAATTTGCAATCTTCCTGACTACAGGCAAGATCCACCATGCCAGGCTAGGAATCCAGTTTTAACATGGAAGAGGTCACTCAAGTAAGTTCTTCCTCAAATCTTGTATGTCCCCTCTGCTTTCCCTTCATAGATGATAATGGCCTATTCAGCAGACTAATTAACAAACTGATCAAATTCAATATTATTCTTGTAAATTAAAACAGCCCTTAATTGAATTGAACTACACTGATTGCTTACATGAATGCTAAGGAAGTATCCAAACCTCGTGTTAAACGGTGAGAGAGAAGATTTGGTCCAAGCCCTCCTAACATCCTAGAATGCTGGGTTTATTCTCCATCTTTAGGAAATGCTGCCACTGAAGGCTCTCTCTAGCTGCGCAGACACATTTTGGTGATTTCTGAAAATTACCTGTTTATTCTATGTTCTCAGGAATGTCCTACTTCTTGTTTCAGTCAGCACTAGAAATATGTGAGGTCTATCAAATAAGTTTTCCATTTTCTTAAATTTGAAAACCAATTATTTTTGGATGGAAATCTTAGCAGAGGTTTTGGTCTGTCAACACTATGATTTCTTGTAAAGAATATATCTCTTTATACCTGTGTGCTGGGAAATTCTTGCTTGAATATTTTACATACCTTGCAAGAAAGAAAAATAGTGCTCAGTTTATTTCCCCTGATTTGTAAGTAGCCTAAATGTTGGAACCAGGTGACTAAAATCCACATCATTTAAAAAATATATTATTTTGTATATAACCATAGAATGAATTTGTAAAGATATTACTGAAAAATGAATTAAGTAATTTTATGTTAAATACTATATACTTGTTGCAATTGTTAAATTATTTAATACCTTTTCAGTTTTAAATAAATTAAACCATGACTACTTTGCACACTTAACCTTAACTTTTCTAGACTTTTTTTTGGTAAATTCTGTGCTGAAATACACAGAATTAAGCACGCTTCCTCCTTTCAGCCTCACATTAGGGCTTTCTATGAATGGACCAAAGTCATATTTTGCTTTGAAGAGGTCAAATGGCTATTACTTCCTGCAGTTGTTAGGCAAACATTAAGCAAGGTTATTTTGGATCTTCAAAATTTATTTCCATTCATTTAACATACAAAGAAATTATATTTAAGATAACCTGATTGTTGGTCTAAATAATAATGTTCCATATGGATAGTCTATAGGATTCACTAAAGACAATTTCATGAGTCATGGATAAGTGATTTTCATCATATGCTTGATAACTTTTGGAGATAATACAGGATCAAGAAAGTTCTGAAGTTTGATGTGATTTCTCTTGCTAGCCACTGACTCCTCAAGTTGTGTATAAGAAAAAACACCTGGGCATTGTCCACGAAAGTTGACTTCTCCCTAGTAAGCATCATTGGATTGAACATGATGGGACAGTAACTATCCATGCTTCTTGGTTAATTTACTATATCACACCATGGTGTGGCCTACAAGACCCACCTTAGTTGTCTTTCACAGCCCCCAGTATCACCCAAAGGTCTCTATCAACAACCATCCAATCGATCACCTAGAGACCCCTGTGGTGTGGGTTTCCCAGCCCTGGGTCTCTATCTCCCTTTCCTTCACATCCTCCTAGAGCGCCTCCCACTGCAGGGGTGGAGGCCAAGCTGGGAGCTTCAGAGCTTTATGAAGTTATTTATCCTCAGGGGTGGTTTGCCAGTGCTGAAGTCCTTGTTATGTTTACCTATGTTTACACATTTACATTTATTCTTTTCATGTATAAATTATCCCATGTTTTTCCTAAAAGCTATGCTGTTTCCTATCAATTTTTTAATGAGTTGAAATGCCAGTTCTTTTGGCATCACCCTATAATAACGAAAGGGAAAAATAATCTTTTTTTTTTTTTTTTTTTTTTTTACCACGTGTGCTTCTGAAGTACCTTAATAACAAATCTATTTGGCCTAGTAAGTCCTAAATTCCTTAACTTCTGTGCCCTGTCCACATTCCTCTTGCCATACCTGGAAGAGTGCCTTATATGCAGCACTTAGACCATATCCCATAAACCTAAGATTGTGCTCCAACATGGTGTCATGCATGCGGAGCAGGATGAGGTTATGCTGGCATCAGCAGTAGAGAGCAGTCATCCCTTGTTATGCTTGGACTTTGTGAAAACCTAACAGTGCTAGAACTCAGGGAGACGCCGTGTTTAGCATTTTCCATGGCTATCGGATATGGGGAAAACTAACTGTGTGAAGAAACTTCAAGTATTTTTAACTACAGCATGTCCAATTTACATCAATTCTTGAAAGTGATTTGGGTTTTGAGCAGAAAATTCAGTTAAGCCCAAGATACGTCCTTTTTTTATCCTTATGGGCCAAACAAGCAAGAATTATGTGCCATTAAGGAAGTCTAGACCAGAGAATTTTTAAATAAAGCACTACAGTTTTCAATAACTCACAAATAAAAGATCATTAAAACTTGAAACTAGGGCTTAAATTTTAACATGCCTTGTGGCTGTAATTAAACGTAGTGCCTCTGTATAATGGATATGGCATGGGCAGGATCACCCTCACGAACAGAGGACTTCGTCAAAGCTGACGTGTGACCCCCATACAGATTTTTGCATGCTCTTCAAATTCAGTGAAAGTAGGCCAAGAAAATAAACATCTAATAAACATCCACCTATGGCGAAAACACTCCCAGATGTTGCTATGAGTAGTATAAACTGAAAATAATAATCTGAAGAGCATTCCAGGGAGAAACTGCAACCCAAACTCTCCTTAAGAGGGATGCACATGTCAGCTGCAGCTAGCAAGAGCATCTCAGTGGAATTTTCCTGCGCCAAGGTGGAGTGCTCCCCTGGGAAGACAGACAGCTATGTAAATGGAGGACTCACAAATTTGCTTCCTCTGTGCCAGTGCAGTATGACTGCATCCTATTGCTGATGCCAACGTAACCTCATCCTGCTCTGCATGTGTGATGCCATCTTGAAGCACAATGATTTACCCCTTAGGTTTATCAGATATGGTCTAAGTGCTGCGTGCAAGGCACTCTCCCAGGCATGGAAAGAGGAGTGCAGACAGGGTGGGGAAGTTAAGGAATTTAGGACTTACATGTTCCTCTTGTGGCCTTTCTTGTTCACCATTAGCTGTCCTTGGTTTACCCCACCCAACCCAGTGATGGGGTCACAATACCTTCCAGGTAAAAATGATGCTTTGACAAGATGCAACCTGCTATGCTCAGTCATGAAATATTCAATGTATTACTTTCTGAACCCAAAAGATTTAGTCACAATTGATTTAATTAAATATTGGCCAAAATATATTTTGTTATATAATTTCCTTCTTTTGGAAATGTGTGCACCATAATATCACAGGATTTTTTTTTGGAGGAGGGGTACATACATTTATGCTTTTAAACATATCCAGTCTGCATGTTTTTCTCTTAGAATGAGAAAAGGCATCTGCAAGTTAAGAAATCACATTTTTCCTATGCATACCATTTGTGGAGTAGAAGGACTATGGAGTCTATGGAACGAACTTATGGAGCTGAATTTAGATTGTTCTTAAAATATAGACTCTAATATTAGGAAATATGTTAAACTATAATTTTACATTTATATGAAATTGATAGCTCATAGCTGTGAAAATTTCTGACATAAAATTTATAGTTCCTTAAAAAAACATAGCTTTCATATGCTCCTTAGGCATCTACATATTTATCAACAAGTATTTTCTTTTGAAATCAAGTCCAAACGCACAGTTCTGAAAATGAAACTGTAACACTGTGCGTGACAGTCACTGGCTCCTGTTGCTTCTGCCCATGTCACTTCTCTCTGCCATGATGAAAATTCTTGTTGGCATCCCAATGCATTCAATTTGCCACCTGCCATGCCTGTTAGTATAGAGTGAGCACTTTATGCTGCCCGCTAATATAGCAGCGCACTATCAGTACTTAGTACACCAGTATCTACATTCAGGAATTCAGCTTACAACAAAACCAGTTTTATAAGTGTGTGTGCCAACTTTTGACCTATGAAGAAATTGAAGAAATCTTCTGTTTCCTCAAATTACATCTTACTAAAATTAATTAAAAGTAAGGGTATTGCAAATCTTCAGCATTCTAAGATAAAGTATAAGCCAGTAAAATCCTGACTGCCATTGAAACTTGATTGTAGATTAAGGTTGGTATTTTTTCCCTTGAATTTTGGCTTTAGAAGAGTAAAACCACCAGTTCTGGGACAATTTTCATGCTGAAATCATTTGGGTTTTAGATTTGTGCCTTTTAGCCATTTGAGATGCTCAGTAATGCTATACGCCAGGTCCTTTCTGCATGCTACTCATTTCTGTGGTATAATATTTTTATTCAAAAATACTTGGGCAGGGAAGAAAAGTGCTGCATTTTTCTATCTTATTAGGTGGCTTACTGCCTTCAAAGATGCTCTGGTAAGAATGGCCCATTACCAACCCTTCTGGGTCTTAGACTTTATCTTGAAATTGTGTCATTTACTCCAGTGAGCTTGCAGAGCTCTGTCTCTTTCTAGGACATGTGCATGCCGAGGGTGACCTCATCCATTACGAGTTTTGCTTTTTATTTTGGAATGGAGGTAGCTAAATCTGCCTTTTTAGTCCAGTATCCCCCTTCTACTTGATGTTAGCATTCTCTTAATGTAGTTCCTGGCCATAAATCTTTTTCCAGTCTGAGAACACTTTCCCCAGTTAGAAGGAAGGGGAATGAGATTTGTCAGTCTACTGAGAAACATTGCTAATTTCTTGATTGTGACATAAGTGGCAATGCCACTGGGTCATGATGATGACAAGCCTGTCATTCTTGATTCTCTATGTCCCTTTATCTGTGAAACTCCTTTTCCCCCACAAGCCATATCCTATTTAGAACATGGTATCTGTTTAGAAGTCCATGTACATTCTGAGTTTTAGGCTTCTTCCATTTCATCTTTGGTGAAATCTGGAATACTATAACCTTAGCATAAATAACAGATAAAAATCAAATATGCAGAACACAAATAAGAACTTATTCTTGACAGACAACCCAGGGAGAAAATGAGCCAAGAATGCAAACTGGTGCATTCAAAGAAAAGAAAAAAAAAACCCTGACTGGCTAATGAGCATATGGACAGATGCTTAACTTGATAATACTCTTAGTAATTACTAGAAAGGTATAGAAATATCTTTCATATCCATTTGGCTGACTAAAGCCTAACAGTTTGAAAAGGATATATTGACAGACTGCAAGGAAAACATAGTCCTAGGGGGAGTATGTGGGAGCAATTTGGAAGTTTATAATTTTTAAAAATAAAAATATGTGCATACCAGCCTTTAACTTCTTGATGTATGCAGTATTATAGAGAAGCATTTGCACATTGTACAAGAATAACAATTCAGTCTTAGTAATCACACACAAAGAAGAAAAATATACCCATCAAGTGTAGAATGAATGAATGAAATGTGTGGCCTTCATAACTAAATAAAAACAGATGCATATTTATTCACACAAATCATATGTAAATGAATTCTCACATGGTCTATATAAAACATACCTATGTGTCATATATAAAAGTCTTAAAGGATACAGATTAATCTCATTAATATGTCATCTTGGAGACACTGAAAAGAGGATCAAAATTAGAGGTGCTCATCAAAAAAGTATTTTGTTTGCTGTTTTAGTATTTTTTTAAAGAATACAATTTCTTATATAATTGAGATTGTACAGTTCAACAAATATAAAAATCATAAGGGGACTATCCCTTACTATTAATATTTTACAAGTAAAACATGAAACCATGATATGCATTCTTAAATTACAATCCTCAGGGAAAATCATCTGCTTATAACATTTTTTCAGTGAACTCATAACTTTGTATTTCCTTTGTATTCATCAACTGGGCCTAGTTTCATGGAGCATGTTTGTGTATGTATATGTGTGTACATACATATATGTGGAAAATGGGGAATTCACAGTAGTATATTTATAGTAATATGTTGGTTCTTAGTGTGCAAGTTAATTGACAGTGCATAAATGCATATTATGCACTGGAGAAAACAATAAATGACTCAAATGTGCAAATTCTGGTGTGAAAATGATTTGGCAATGTACCAAATATGTACTAATTACATAACACATGAACAAAGGTGGGCTAAATGCCATATAATTTCATCAGCATCGGTATATGATAGAGTTTGGGTCTAAAATGTCCCCACAAAGAACCTATACTGTAACATCATTTAACTCAGTTGTGTCCCAAGTTTTCTGATCAAGGAGATTATGGGGCCACAGAGGAAAGTGATTGAAGATGTACACTGTGCCTAAGGACAGTCACTTGGAGAGGAAACATTCTCTCAGGCTTTTTCAGAGAGCAAATTAGTCAAGCAATGGCTGTGACTCAGCCACATGACTGACACTGACAAAGGATCTACAAAGTGCGGTATAGGGTTTTGGGATAAGTCCTGAGGGGAACTGACTGATCTTGTCAGATACAAAAGTTACATTCC
Source organism: Ctenomys sociabilis (assembly GCA_004027165.1). Taxonomy (NCBI): domain Eukaryota; kingdom Metazoa; phylum Chordata; class Mammalia; order Rodentia; family Ctenomyidae; genus Ctenomys; species Ctenomys sociabilis. The sequence goes on along the minus strand of PVKA01025604.1, from coordinate 23,126 downwards.
TTGCTATATAGGTTTTGCTTTATGTTGGTCTTAACCATCCAGCAGAAAAGTGTGGAAATGAGGTATGAAAAGTGAAGCCATGTTAATACGCTGAGCTGTGGAAGGCTCAAGTCAACGATTCAACATCGCCCATCCTGTGGATAGCCCACTACTATTGTGGAGTGCTGGACTATATTGGAATATTTTGCTGAATTCATGCACCTACAATATTTGGATGGCAATGGAATACCCATCTCTATCAAAACTAAACAAAAAAGGATATAAATGAAGGATAATTTTGTATCTGTATATACAAAATAGTTAATATATAGCTACTTTGTCTTAATCCAATAAGAAGGAAGGTTTGTATTGATAGTGTTTGGACAGGGTATCATGTCTGCATCTTGTGCTATGAATGACTACGACAAAGACAAAATTGCAATGTATTAATTGTTGTCACTCTCCTACCAACCTGTTTTGAAACTGTCTTACTGCAATTTTTTTCTCAAGAAAATTAATAAAAAAATAATTAAAATGTCCTCACAAGTTCTCACATGTGTGGAAGGTGACTGCATCTTGGGGGTGGCACTCAGGCACTGTTGGGAGGCGCGCTGTGCTAGGAGGCAGATCCCTAGGGTACCGCCTGGACTGCAGAGTCCCTGGCTCTTCCTCAGTTCAGGCTCCTCCCTTTTCTATCAGCTTCCGGCCACTGAGATGTGGGTTGTTTTTCCCCGAGGACAAGAAAATGACTAAGATAGATTAAACTTCCCTACTTTAAAGGATGATTTTAAACTAATCCCGGGGGAACAGTAATTTAAAAAAAATATTTTAGATTCATTAATTTAGTATCTATAAATGGAATATCAAAGAAATCATCTGTTCAATTTTTGATGTGCTTTTCACTTGAAGTCTAATATATCTCAGCAGAAGATTGGAACTGATGATCTCATAGGTTTGGTTCATTAGTAACTTCTATCATTTATGATTTATGTGGTGGTCATAATTTAAACAGCTGCAATTTCTGTGGAAATCATTTATTTAAAATGCCACAATTACTGCAGATCATTTAGTAATAACTTTTCTGTATATACATTTTTAAGTTAGGTTACTATTTTGTTGAATAAACCTTTAAAAATTCTGAAAATATATGTATTCCAAATAACAATCATGACTCAGTCTTTTTTATCATTAGCTATTTATTATCCACATCTTTCGTGAGTTTATTTAATGTATTCTTACTATGGAAAAGCTAATATTAATAATATCAATATGTCAAATAACTTACAATTAATGTGAAGTTGCAGGCAGTGATTTATAAATAATGAACATGCCAAGTTCCTTAGTAGATGAAAGGTTTAAATAATTCATAATTGAATATCTTAGCCATTTGTCTTACCTAGAATAAATTTTTCTGTTGTCAAGATTTGCCAAATAATTTGCAAATTTAATGGCCTAATTTGTTGACAATGTCAACCAATCTGTACCAATTTCTCCTTTCTAAAAACACAATAGAAATTTTCTAATTCAACAGAAGTGCAGTATATTATTGGATTCTATTTCCACAGCTCTTTGTAATTATTGTTTCCTTCAAAACTTATGCTTATTTTATGTCCTCAATGAATGATGATTACATTGAAGTCAATAATTAAAGTAGTTCCAACCAAAGAGCACAACAGAAATGCCTCATATGTAAGTCTTATCCTCTTTGTACAACCTCAAAATTTCAGCTTAGAGATTGGTTAGAATTCATAGCATATAAGAAGTGACCTTTTAAAATGGGATCCAGCAAGGAGCAAAAAATGGTTCCCTGCTTGTCCTTATGCACAGGACAAATAAGAGAGAAAAATAGTCACATGCGCTTCATACCAACAAAGTACCCATTTGATTTCTTTTCTGTTGACAGTCTGAACTCCTGTGCTCTGTAAGTTATGGAATTGCCTCAAATCTCTAGCTTTGGGTTCAGCTATCTTGTTGCAGACTGTAAAGGAGTTGCTGGGGCTCCTGCATGGTATACAGGCATGTATCTGCATGGAATAAACAGAATTAACACCCCATTCCAGCAAAGCAGGAGAAGCTTGATATGTGGCTAGATTCACAGGATATTAATATTCTGAAATATACATACCCATATAATTTGTTTAATTATGAAACCAGAGGGTCAAAATTTTACCATCAAGGAAAATATGGCTTGTAGGCTGTATTATTCTTCATGGTTTGTTTAATATCAATCAAATAATTTAAATATTCATAACATATCTCCAGTGGTTGGTAGGAGCATAAATACATGACTCATGTTACTCTATAAGTATTTAACTTTGATTAAAATAAACAAAAAATAATGAGTAACACTTTTAGTGGGCCTCCCTTTCTTAAAAGGATAAATAACAACTAACACAGTAACACTAAAATTTAAAATATTTTATCAGGTTAGCATATATATTAAATATATATATTACATTTATTAAATATATGACTATATATTATATATTACATATATGATTGTACATATTATATGTTACTTTTGACATTGTTTGCTATCCTATTGTTGAAAGTTTAACATATAACTGTGTTTAGTATGGATAAATGATCAAACTGGCTGATTTAATGAAATAACCTCAATCAATGTATCCATAGAGACAACCAAAAGAGCTTTCACTTGCCATGCTCCCCTTAACCCGTCTGAGGTGACACACTGACCAGGGCGTTTTGTTTTAAATCAGTCACTCAGACGAAGCTCTGCTCCCATTTTTGACGCGGCGCAGGCTCGGAGGAAACGCCCACCAGTCTTTCCTTCCTGCAGGGGGCACCGTATTCACCCTTCACGGCTCTTCCTACATCTTGCTCCTTGCACACAATCGCCAGCTGCTGCCCTCTGACTCTGCGCTGTCTGCCGCCAGGGCTTTCCACCCAGGCTCGGTGTGCCTCGGCACCGCCCTTCTCCAGCCCTCGGCAGAGGCTGCAGGTCCCTCATTTGTCACCCAGCTGGTGCTGGCTGCCTTCTTGTGGCTGGTTTCCTTCTTAGCCTTTTAGACTAATCGCAGACAGCTGCGAGCTAATTAACCCCTCCAGGTGTCTCCTTTTTGGTTAAAATGCGAAGTAGCCAGGATGCAGGGTGGTAAGAATATGTAAGAACCGTCATCCATTATTTTGATTCAAATTCAGTTTCTTCTGGCCTCATTTTACAGAGCTTTGTAAAAATCAGCTCACTAATGACAATAAAAAAATTAGCACAAGTATTCTCTTTAAATCAGTGAAGTGCACAGTTTAGCTAAAAAATGCTTAAGACTTGAGATTTAATCAAACTTGGCTGAAGCCCATGTTATCTCTTATTATTTGTCACAGTTTAAATTTTGTTATTTATTTTTGGCTACAAGATTGGTGTAAATACAATCCTCAAAGATAAGCTGTGTTATCCATGTGATTCCTAAACTATCACACTGTGCTTTAAGCCAGCCAGAAGAAATTAGTGTATAAAATAGAATTCCAAAGCCTGAAATAAGTCACCTACTAAGTTAGAGGCAAGAATAAATTTTTCACTAAAGGAAAATGCAATCACATCCAACTATGCCAACACTGACCTGTTACCTTCAGTGGTAAATGCAGTCTCTAATGTAGAGTTCATTCTCAAAATATTTATTGATTGAAGCAATGAGCTTCAGACATTTACCTACTATTTTCACTTAAAAACATTGATTGGGGCAGATAACTGGACATTTCAATTTTTCTAGGACATCGCTAATTTCAAAAATTCCCAATAAATGCTTCAAAGTGGTAAACAAATATCTCTCAGACTCCTTTTGTCTTACAATATGCTAAAACCATAAATTTTGGAAAATACAGAATTCAGTAGAATGTAGTTTTCAGAGTATGATTTTTTTTAAGTTGGTCTAATTTTTATTACATGGGAAACACCCAATTTCTTCTTTGCTAAAATGAAATTTTTGGCATTATATGCTCCTATTTAACAAATCTTTGTAAGGAGTAATGATCTTTTAAAAAATTAGTTTCTTGGCTCAGGATTCCCTGGGAGGCAGATCACAGTATGATAAAATGAGTGATTCTTCTACGAGTCTCAGTTGGGTCTAGCAGAACATTGGAAGCCCTGCAGCCTGCACAGATCTCGTTCATATCAAGCATTTGGGGTTGTCGGCCACGTGCGCACCTCCGCTCTTCACGTGACCTTTGTCTTCCTGGAGACAAGACCCCAGTTCTCTCCAGATCGTCTTAGGGAAACCACAGAAGCTTTAAGGCTCCAAAAGTTACAGGATGCCACCCTGCCTCACTCTCACGGTCAAGTAAAGTGAGAGAGCTCAGACTCCAGGGGAAGAGAAATGGTCTCTCTTGTTGGTGGGAGGGGAGGGAAAGCAGGCACTGCCCAAGGACACGTGCTTCCCTAACGCAACACATCCTGCAGAGGAAGTGATTGTTGGAGTGCTTTCCTACTTTTGAAACGGTAGCTCATTTCACTTTCTCCTTTCTTACTCATTTTTGAATAATGTTTTCTGGCTAAACCAAGGAATTGAAGAGATGGTGTTTAATATTTTGATGCTAATTTTACTAGAAATGTCTTTAAGCACTGAGATTCTCATAGCCCTGATAATGGAGGGGGAAAGAAAAAAGAAGGAGACTTTCAGGAGTAATTTTATCTAGGATATTACTTTTTCAAATTTTGCAGTTTTAGGAGGGTTGGCTTAGACGATGAGGGTGAACTATCTAGGAATCTAGACAAGTTAGAGATATGTTGTGACTTGTGACCCTCTTAGCATAGAGGATACAGGCAAGAGCCACGTAGAGGGACTGGTGGGGTGGGGGGATTCTGGACAGCAGTGGAAAGATCTGGTTAAAGAGGAAGTGAGCTGGGGCTGTAGCTCAGTATAGAACACTTGTCTGGCCTATGTGAAACTCTAGGTTTTCTATTTAAAAAATGAAGCTTGGGGCTAGTAATATTTTCTTGTTTTATTCTACATTAAGGATTTGCCAAATTTTTCTTAAAGGCTCAGATACGAGCTGCCCTGTGCACCTTAGGGTTCTTCGGGGAAACTGCTCTGTCATCGGTGGATAAAAGCAGGCCCAGATCATGCACAAACACATGGGTAAGGGATTGTAATAGAACTTTATTTATAAACTAGGACTGGAGATCCCATTCAAGCCAGCTATTCCCCTTGTGGGAATTTTTCCAGAAGAACTGAAAGCACCATACTTCAGCAGTAGATGTGTACCTATGTTTTTAGCAGGACAATTTGTCATAGCTAAATCTTGAAAACAACCCAAATGCCCATCAACTGAGGAATGTATAAAAAAGATGCAGTATTTTTATATCATGGAATACTACTCACCTACAAAGAAAGATAAACTCAAGGCTTTTATAGGTAAATGGACCCAGCCACAGACTATATTCACTAGTGAAATCAATCAGACCTGAATGTGTAAACATTGTTAAAAGGCAAAAGTTTTATATGATCTGAAGAGAAACCAGAGCATAAATATGGTATTGTACCCTTAGTTTAAGAAACTGAAAGAGTAAGTAAAATATGAAAAGTACAATAGATATTGTGAGAGGGAAAGGGACTACTCAAAGGGAAAGAACTAATAGGATAAGAGAAAGAGAAAAGAAAGGAAGAAGGAAGGGAAGACATGCATAGCTACATACACAAGTAGTTGACTTAATGATACTGCCACTGTCTATTAGTTTATCAAAAGCAATAGTTAATGTTTAATTTTTTGACCATTTTACAAGCTTATGTCTGGCAATCTGAATTACTACTCTGAAGACAACAGTGTGTAATATAAGAACTGTTGTTGAATTCCTATCCTCTTCTTTTTGAAATTCTGTATCGTTTCTTATGTTATTTTATTATTTTTATTCTCTTTAAAATAAACAACAAACTTTACTTATAAGCACAGGACATAAGTAAGACTTGAACTGCTGGCCATATTTTCTGACTGTAGCATGGATTTAGCTCTTTAGAAATCTTGTGAGGACCAAGCACCTTCACTCAAGAATGACCTCCCTGGGAACACCTCAAAGAAGCACCAGGAATAGTCAGATATTGGTAAACTTTATTCCCAACACATCCAGGGAGAATAGAAAGCACCAGGAACACAACATATCCTAGCACAACACAATGTGAGTATGCTTTAAAATGAGATTATATGATTATATGTGTTCTGCCAAGATTGAAATGAGGTAATCTGATGCCAGATAAAGAATGTAGAGAGTGGGTGGATTTTCCCCCTTTTAAGTTATTTGCTATCATCTATGTGACCCTGAAATTGTTTGTGTTGTAATTCCTTCATTCATTGACTTAATAATTATATACCTCACACAAATGATAATTACACATGCAGTTAAATTTTACTGAGAACTCATTAGACATGAGAAGGAGAGTAGATTGATTTATCTTTTTTTTAATTTATGTTTTTTATGGCCCTCTCTGAGTTGCATACTATTTTTGTTCCTATTTGATGGGCTGGAGAGGTGAGTGAAGTTGTCCAACTTCACCCACCTAATAACATGGGAACTCTGCTTTGAGACTGAGTCCTTCTTTTGCTTGGGCTTGAGCATCTCCAGAGCATGAGTGCCGTGGCTGTGCCCTGGAGTTCAGGGAATGCAATCCACACCCCAGCCTCTCCCTGCTCCAAGGACGGCTTCCTTCCCTGAATCTCACTGTCCCTGTCACAGAGTGGAGTGTCACTGGGTTACACCAGGGCTGCTATGTGGCATAAGCAGGGTCTGGCTCCCATGCGGTCTTACACACATCTTCTTAGATCACCTTCAATTTGAAGTTAAGATTTGCTGTCACCACTAGTTTCTGAGTGAAGTAATGCAGTAGAGCTATGAACAAAGAAGGATTACTGCTTTGTTAGACAGGCAAGTACGGCTTGCTTACAAAAACCTGTTTGGTTTATGTTAGGGCAGTTCTGCACGAGAGTTTTTATTTTATGTTTTGCTTACTGCTGAGGTACATATGTGGGAGATGAAAACATTTGAAGATTCAGTGAAATTAATATTAAGAAACTTCAGGACTACAAATTTTGATCTGTCAAAATTGTTCTCCTTTCTCAATTACTGTCACTGTTTATTTGCAGTACTCTTATATTCTCTCTCTCTCTCATGTTTTTCATTTTTTGTTTTTATATGAAGTAGCTGCTGATGTACTGCCTTACCAGGTTGCAGAGGCTACTGTAATAACTTAGCATAAAACAGTAGATAATCTTTGTAAAAATTCTATAGGAATCTTTGTAAAATATTAAATTCCTGTAACTATATACCTGTCAAAATTTGAGTGCATGCTAAAAATGCACTGTACATATAATACAAATCATAGTTATATAAAATAAAAAAGAACTGTGTCATTACATAAAAATACTAAAACAAAAACAAATATTTTTTAGACTGTACTTATTTAGAAGTTTTCTTCCTTCATCCTCCTTACCAACCAAGACAAAGAAATCCAAAGACACAGGGAATAATCATTCAATGTATAAAATAGATCAAAACTACGTGGCAAATATCTAGCTGTCAGAGAGCTTGAGAGAAAATAAAATTGTAAGAGTGAGCACCACTCATAGCCAAGGGGATTCACAAATAACTCAGGATCAGAATAAAGCTCCAGGGCTTCCACTGTCCAGGCGCTGATTATGAAAGAAATGTTAGAAGACTGCAGAAACAGGATGGAGTTTTAAAACTAGGATGAAAAAGTCGAATCTTAGACAAAATTGCACAGAGTCTTTGGATATGAAAATTATAGATGTTGAAGTTAAAGATCCAGTAAGAAAGTTAAATAAACAATGAGACACATTGAGAGATAAATATAATTATAAAGGATTTATCAAAAAATTTAAGCTAGGCAATATGGAAATCACTTTAAGAGGTTTGGAGAATAATTCAAAATTTACCAGGCATCTAGTGAGGTCTGGAGGGAAAAATTGAGAAAATAGAAGGAAATTAGAAAGCAAAATTGAAAGACTCCCGATAGAGTAAGTTTTAAATAATGTTTAATCCTGTCCCAAAACAAACCAATGAAAAGAGAGAATAAAGAAGAGATGTGACTTGAGAAGATAATATCTAAAACTCAGTCAGAATTGGAGAAAGGCTTGAGTCTCTAATACAAACAGCCAGTCTCTAGCAAATAAATAATTAAGTTCTATACCTAGATACATAGTAAGATCATAAAGTAGCAAAGAGAAAGAGTAAATCTTTAAAAGTACCAGAGAAAAGGACAGCATGATAGCTCAGCAGACTAAAGTGCCTGCTTAGGCAGATCACAGTGGCTAGGGTTCAGTTCCTGGCATGCAGGTTTGACTCAGCAGGACTTCCCGGCATGCAGTGCTCAGCAGGTTTGACTCTAGCAGGCCCCAGTCTTGGGGAGTGCTGAGACAGCGATTGAGACTGGGTGTGGTGGCCTGCACCTGGAATCCCAGTGCTTGGGAGGCTGAAAATAGGAGAATCGCTGAGTCCAATCTACATAGTGAGACCCTGAGGACCCTGTACTAAATACAGAAAAAAAAGAAAGAAAAATCTAAGCAAAAGTTCTACAAGTAGGCTCATGAATCAGTAGATAATGTAATAATAGATAGTGTAATATAGTGGAATGAATTTGAAGATTGTAGGAAAAATAAATAAAAATTCAGAATTTTATACTCAATTGAACTAGTGATTCAAAATAAGATAAAATAAAATATTTGGATGAAGGTGAATAAAAAGTAAGAATGTTTAACCAGGAAAAAAATTTAAAGATAATATTCTTACTCTATTGCTGTAAAGTTTGCTTATCAAAATCTAAAGTTAAAATATAATTCTTAATTTTTTTCTCATCATGAGAAGCTCTAAATGTATTTTTTTAACCAGGTGACATAAAAGTGAAGAATATATTAAGTGAGAGTGAGATTTGTCCAATTTAACACATTTATACTGAAAACAAGTCCAAGGTAGCCCTTCCTTCTGGAATTATTTCACCTTTGTTTCTTATTTTTAACATCTCTATTACAGAGTAGAAACTTACTTATATTTATTTCAGTACATGTACAAAGACAATGCATAATATATTGAACACACCTCATTTCATACTGACTATAAGAATATATCTTACATTGTTTAAAAATTCTTATTTTCTCATATAAACAGGAATGCAGTTCATTTTTCTACTCATATCTAAAAATAAACCTGATTAATTATAATCTTTATAGTGACAATTTTGTTGCATTGTTAGCTTTACCCAAATACCAACCTTTATTAATCACTTGAGTGATTAATTTTTATTTGAGTGTATTCATTTTTATTTTAATTTCTAATATATTTATTTTGGCATTGATAGTATGTTTTAGAATATTTACTAGATTTTTGCGTGAATGGAGTGGGAGTTGAGAGGTGAAAGCCAAAAATAGAGGATCCTCTTTCCTACACAGCGCGGTGCCTCTGGATGGTGCCACCTTTTCTGTCACAGCCCTGTGGCTCAGGGCAGAAGCACCTGGTCAAGGATCAGAGGAGCCGCTTTCCCTGCTCAGCAGGTTTGACTCAGCAGGACTTCTAGAACAGAGAGCAAGCAGTTGCCCTCCTCTGAAATTTCTCAGCCTTTGGCAAGAGCTGTGTTAGCGGCACTTTCTTAAAGGAAATGAAGCTAGTCCTTTCTGTAGCAACTGACCAGTGGGTGAGATTAATTTAATTTCATATGGTGTTCAAGGTACCAGGTCCTGCGGTCTGCAGCACCAGCAAGGAAAGTTGCCTTGATTGTCTTGGTCAGAATTCACATCTGTTTCCCACCTCTGGCTTGATGCAGAATCCAATTCATCAAGACTGAATTTAAATACTAATGTTGTATTTAAAGTTTATTTCATTTTTAATTATAATATTACCATAGAGTAATGATCTTGATAATGCATCAAATGTAAAGTTCTCTACAGGTGGGCAGCTAGTCCTCAAGTATATACTGAACTCCATGAAAGGAATAAGAGGTATCAAAAGATGTGTATGAAGTGTTCTTAGCTGAGATGTATTGATCTCATGAGCTACTAAAATGACAAAAATAAAACATACACCCACACACGTACACACACACGCACACACACACACACACACACAGGCACAGGCACCAGATGTGGACATACATAGAATGTGATGTCAACTTCTATGTACAAACCTTGCCCTAACAGTTAAGACAGGACAACCCTTTTATTGTATTTAAGGAGCTTCATGAAAAGCCTTCATGAATCATAGATTGCTGAAGGTGTAGGAAGAGAACATTGAGAAGAGAAGGAACTGCTGGTATTCAGGAAAGTACAGCATACAGACAATGCTATTTTCCCTTCAACGTTTATGCATGACTAAAAATTCTATATAGACAGAGATAGATATATAGGCATATAGACAGAGACATAGACTTTATGTATCTGTCTATCTATCTTTCAATCTACCTATTTTTTCTACATGTAAAATGCTACCTAGACAGAGAGAGACCGACAGACAGATGTTTGGAGGTTGCGCCTAGGGTCTTGAGCATATTAAGCATGAACTCTGTCACTAAAGAGCACCCCGACCCACTCTCACACAATAAGGGCAGCATTATGAATCCTTATAACACTTTTGAAAAATGAAGCACCAGGTATCTATTGTATCTAAATGTATATTTTCTTTGGTTCTCACCTTGTTTTAGGAATTAATTCAAAAGAATACTCCTGCACTCAGGATATGTATGTTTGTGCTCAAATAGAAGACCCACTCTCACACAATAAATAAGGGCAGCATTATGAATCCTTATAACACTTTTGAAAAATGAAGCACCAAGTATCTATTGTATCTAAATGTATATTTTCTTTGGCTCTCACCTTGTTTTAGGAATTAATTCAAAGGAATACTCCTGCACTCAGGATATGTATGTTTCTGTTCAAATAGAAGAATCATCACTTACAGGAATAAAAAACCCAAACTACTTGCAAGGTCTCTCAGAAGGGAAAACAATCAAAGCATTTTGCTACAGACCATGAGACTTTAAAGCTTGTGTGGTGGTACATGCCTGAAATTCTAGCCCCTGTGAGGTGGATATGGAAAGATCGCCATGAGTTCCAGACCAGCCTGAGCTAAGCAGTGAGTTCCAGACCAGTTGAAGTCCACAGCAAGACCATGTCTCCCACAAGAAAAGCAAAGAAGAGAAAAGATAATGGCACTTTACAAAGAGAAAAGAAGAAACAAAAGGAAAGAAAGCAGGAGAGAATTATATACGGCAGAATTTATTCCTTACCCTCACTATATCTAATGCTATTTAAATTATTTATTTCTTAATTTACAAATATTTAAAGTATAACTATAAAACATTCATATTTTTAGAAACCATTAGATACTCTGCACATTATTTCCCCATGCATAGAAACCTTAAGCAATTTTTCTCAGATATCCACTTTTTTATTAGTATTACAAGTAGCAGCGGTAATATTTTTGTAGAGCTCACAAGTACAATGCGAGGCAACTCATCTCTACTGCTGAGTTCCACCCTCAGTCTGGATCCTGTGCCTAGATCTCCTTGCCTTGCCTGCTAGAAATTCACTGCCTTTGCTCATCCATTCAGCAAGAACCGGTGCCTGCTTCTTCTTGATCACACTGGAGATTTCTAGCTATAAACTTTCTTTCTAACCAACTGAATGTTTTTCTGCACATCTAATTTAACTTTAAGAGTCCACAGGCCTGTTTGAAAATCTAATAAGGTTTGAGTTCACTGGAAAACCTTTAGCCACACTTCTGACCTTCAGTGTCTTTATGACATGGGAATACCTACTCTATGACTAAAGGTTTTGACAACTATTCTTTCAATGAAGTTTCCTGATTTTGCCCTCTATTCAATAAATATATGTTGGTTTTTCTTTGCCTCATGAAGGGGAATCGCTCCAGAGAGCAAATATAAATTAGCAGATGTAAGTAAACACAAGCACTTTGGGGTGAATTCTAGGGCACTAGTTATATTTTGTATGGGTGCTTTTTTGATAAAAGTCAACATTAATTCCAGTGCCAAAACTAAACATAGAGATAAATGCAGGAAAAACAGCCATTTGGTGATATGTTTCACAAAGTATTATAAATCTCAATTGCATGTTTTACAAATAGTCTTGTGGCTTTTTTTGCAGCTGCAATAAAAATGTACATTCTGTAATAAATCATCATTATAGATATGTATTTCCATTTTCTATTCATTTGTACAATTTTCATCTGCGACCACATTAGCTGCATGACATATAGTTTAGTAACATTTAAATTTGGTGAATCAATTTTTAGCAGCATCAAAGAAGTTCAGCTTAAATTCTATCATGATTCGAATGTTAGTCATTTTTTTCATCATAATTTATGTCCACATTTAATATCAAATGTAGTAAAAGAATAATTGTAAAAACAATAGAATGCCAATGAAATTGCACACAGAATTTTAAAGCCATGCATATCCTATACAAAGCTGAAATAATAGGCTGTGTGGGTGGGTTGGCCATCAGTCTTATCTCACCAAAAATAGAAGTGGTTCTCAGTGCAAAATGCTACTAGTGACGAAAATTATCATTCATGTTGCACATTAATGTTGGATAAAGTTGACGTTCAACCAAGACAAGGAGCTAACTCCATACCTTACAGTCAGCACCACCCAAAGTCCAAGGAGAAAATATCAAGAAATAAATACAACTAAAATAAACAGTTATTCCATTTGGAAAAAAATATGACTCCCAAATCTCAATACCAAACTAGCCTTCTTCAGAAGTAACTTGAGACAATTTGAGAATCTGGCAAGCTCCAACACTATTCCATTTTCCACATTCTCTTTGAGTGGTCTAATTAATTTCTTACTTCCAGAAAACTTACAAATATTACAAGCCAGCACATTATATTTATATAAGCACATATGATTAATTATTTTTGTGAAGCTAATCTTATAGTTTTTCCACCTAATATTTCTGGAGGGACATGTCATAAAGAAAGTGTTGGGATTTTTTTAAATTAAGGGAACTAATAGGTGACTGTACTTCATGTCACATCTTTAATAAAGACATTAATTAATTTGAATTATTGAAGTCTTTTTGGATAAAATTGCTGGCTACTTTGCAGTAGTGTAGAGAGTAAAATTAAATTTTTATTGTCAGTATGAAGCAGAAAATAAATTCAAATAATTACATGGATCTATAAATTTCATGTAATAAATATAAATATCTTATAATAGAAATTTTAATGTAAGTAAGTATAAATTTAACCAAGACATATCAAATATCATGTTTTTCTTATTTTCTATGTTCTCTCTTAACATGTATTCTTTATAGGTCTATCCTGTGATTTTCTACCAGTGCAATATGTACTTATTTTTGTTGACTTATCTCTAATTGTTGCTGATATATTTACAGATCAATAAATGATCTGGTTTAAAAAGCTGAACTTTCAAACATACGCATACATATGTATGCATATGTATATGTATTGTGTATATATATATATATATATATATATATATATATATATATTTACACACACATACAAACACAAACATATCTATGGGCTGTGCATATTCACAAGTTCCACATTCCAAAATCTAACCAATGGGAATGTTAATGTTCTTTAAAAAATTATATCTTTCTGAACATGTACTTTGTCATTAGACTCTGTCAATAAGGCTAGCCACTAGTTCCATAGAATTTGCACTGTAAGAGGAGAGATCATTACAAGTAATTTATAGGTAATTTAAAGTCTATGGAAGCATAAACCTGTGAATACTCTACTGACTCATATAACAGACTTGGGCGTCAGTGGCCTTTGGTACCAGAGGCTCCTGGAACCCAGCATCTAAGGACACCGAGGAGAGGCATGTAAGTGACTGCTCTGTCACAGGAATGCAGAGGACTAGATTGGAAGCCATACCAAGCCCTGGAGGCCCCTGGCCTTAGCCCCCAGCCTTGCTCATCCAAGAGAGTTCAGGACAAGAGAAAAGAGGGGAAGCTGTCTGGCGCCTCATTTCCACGGGGATGTATCTATCCATTATCACACTGAGACTCTTGCCCATCAGCTGTCCCCAAAAGCCACAGGACCAAGGCCTTCCATGGCTGACCGGCTAGATGACATAGTTGGTAGCCAAAAAGCGACAGCCTTAGCTTCAGACATAAGGGGCGTCACAAAAAAATAAAAAAGAGGACTGAAGGGCTTGAATATTGGGGCCAGGGAAATGGTCAGTAGAATAAGCACCACTGCCAGCACAGGATCCTAAGTTCAATCCCTGGTACCAAACAAAAAAAAAAAAAGAAGAAGACAGACATAAGGGGCGAAACACGGGATCAAGTTTGCTCTACCTGAACTCATTCTCCTCACTTATCACAGGGAGAAAAACCTCACCTTATGGGGTAATTTGGAGAAATACAGGCACAATGGGTGGGAAACCTCTTCTGCCAGCTGCCAGTTACACAGTAAGTGATCGATGATTGAGAGCAGAAATAATGACACTAATTACCAAAATAAAAACAGTCTGTTAGACAATTTGTTATGCTAACACACAGTGCTTGTTGTTTCCTAGTTTTATCTTGAATTATCATATTTAAAGAGGAAATAGTCCACCATTTATAATGCATGTGGTACTAAAAGCACATATCATTTAGCTATATTTTCTTATTACTTATGTAGAGAATATCTTCACTTATCATTTGCTTTGGTGGGTGGGCCTCTTAAGTTATACATTGTTTTTCTATCAGGTTTAGTTTATTGGTGGTGTTTTAAAATTGGAGTTTTCTTTTTAATTCATATGAATTTATATTTATTATAATATTGCTTCAGATTCATTTTACAAATTTTAATATGCTGTTTTGCCATTGGGGAATTTGAAGTGTTAATTTTTATTTATTTTTGAGAAAGCTTGAAATTTTTATTAATTTCACATATACATTATATGTTAAATTTACATTCATTTTCAGGTGCGATATAGGTATATGACACAGCATAATCAGTTTCAACCCTCCTGTATCCCCTCTCTCCACTCTCTCCCCTACTCTAAAAGTCTGCCTTTATTTTACTTTTTAATTTATATAAAATTGAGATTTTCATATGACAGAACAATGCAATAGTCAACTTTCTGTGTCTGAATTATTTTATTTATATTTATTTGTATTTTAGTACAGGGTCTACAGGGTTTTACTACATGTGTCACACTTGTAGTATCTGTCTGTGTTCAGCCTCCCAAGAGCTGGGATTACATTATTTTTTTTTTTAAAAACCAGGGTTTGAACTTAGCCCCTTGTGCTTGCCAGGGAAGCACTTATTCCATTGATCCATCTTCCTGGCCCCTGGCCCCCTTTTTTAATTTTTTTTTTTTAAGAGCTCCCTAAGCAGGTGCTTTAATCCACTAAGCCATTTGGCCAGCCCTTGAATTATTTTCTTTAACATTATGATCTCAAGATCCATGCAAAAAAGCGAGAGGGAAATGAAGCTTTGCAAATTATCCATCACATCTTCTTACTGAAGCTCAGAGAGGAATCTGAGCGAGGCGGAGTGGGGACAAGATGGGGACTGAGCTCTGCCTCTCACCGGGCCTGAATCCTAACCTTGCTCTCGCTGATGCTGTTTCCCTTCCTCCCATGGAGCTGTGAGCCAGGGCACTACATCCTAGGCTTTCCAACTGCAAACTCCTATACAACAAGTCAGCGTGCTTACAGGAAATCACCACCCCCAACTGTATCTGGGGTTCCCACACCCACTTGTTTACAAGCCTGCAAGAACACAGGGCAAGGAAGATGTAAAATCTAAAAGCGGAATACATACTCTAAATGAGGTAGGTGAGTGCTATTGTTTATTTCACCTCCTCAGTGTGGTTTTGGCTTCTGTCCATCTTCAAATATTTTTGCTGTTTCATTACCACCCACCTTCCACCACACACCTCAGTCATGGAAACTGGCTCTATTAAACAAAGTGTCACGTATATCCTTCCCACTGTGTATGGTCCTCTGTATGTTTGGCGTGAGGAGGGGTTGTTACTCTAAGTGCACAGGTTAGGACCTCAGAGGGGATGTGTGAATGAAGAGTCGTAAACTGTGAATAAGGAAATTCACTAGGAAGTAAAAATGGGAAAATGTTGAAATGAAAAGAAAGCACCTGGAAACTGTGGACATCTCAGTCACCACTTGGTCCAGGGAGTTAAGAGACATAGCTACGCTATGGTTTCTACTTAATGCTCTGTCGGATGTTTCTGTTGGATTCCGTAGGTGGAGAACCCATCGAGAAGCTGCGGAAGGCAGTGTGTGGCTCCAACATGGGACTACAAATTCAAATGCACAAGGCTTAAAACAATTAAACATAGGTGGGAGGCCTGATGCAAGGGAGAGAATTTCCATGAGACAAGGCGAGTGTGGCTCTGATTCTATAATCAGAGCGCAGAAGTGAGAACGTTTTGAAGAGTGGCAGAGGAGGATCGACAGGTAAATGTAGATCAGACAACTAGAAAGAAAGCCGAGAGGGCCTTCTAGCGTGCTATCTCCACTGACTAGAACTGAGGATATTAGCTAGTGCAGGTGAGTGAGGTTAAGACAGGGTATGGGTGTGTGCTTCTTTAGTCTGCGGTTCACAGCTCTGTGTGCTCATTAAAATCATCAAGGGACTTTATAAATCATCTATGAAGGCCAGACAGATAGCTCAGCCGACTGCTTAGGCAGGCACAGGGACCGGGGTTTGATCCCCAGCATGCTGTACTGGCCCCACCCCAGGGTACACTGAGATGGCAATTGAGACTGGGCATGGTGGTGCACACCTGTAATCCCAGTGCTTGGGAGGCTGAAAACAGGATCACTATGAGTCTGTTCAGTGTAGTGAGACCCTCTTAAATATAAAAATATCATCTATGTCTTAGACCACTCTGAGGCTTATTTAACTGGGAATGGTATGTGGGAACTGGTGTATCAAAGATATTTGCTACAACATTCTCCACAGTAGCTAAGATAAAGAATAAACCTAGGTGTTCTGTAAATCTGTGTACTGCAGTATTATTCAGTCGCAATAAGAATGAAGCCAGCCACTTGCAGCAGCAGCATGGATAGGACTGGTGGATAGGACGTTAGCGAAATAATGCAGCCACAGAAAGACCAGCGCCACACGCTTTTACTTCTATGTGGTCGCCAAACACATTGTCCTAGTTACCAGAAAACAGGGTAGCAGGTTACAGGGAAGATGGTTAGCTCCCTCCTAGAATTGGTTCTCTCTAGTCAGTACCTCTTACAAGGAGAATTTCTCCCTTGATTCACCTTGAGTATAACTCAGCATGTCGAATTTAGGGATGTTTGCTACACTGAAGATGGTCAGCATGTGATTTGCTAATGAAGAGCAAGATGATTTCACAGGGTTGGAAGTCTTTTTTGTCCAAGAGTAGTTAAACTCTTGAATGCTGCCACACTCCCTGGAAGACCTTGGTATAAGCAGTGAAGCTGGTTAGATGACTGAGCTGCCGTCCTACACTCTAGTCATGTCAAACTGCTGAGATTGCTCGAACTCTTTCATGCAGCCCACCCATTTCTATTTCACACTTTCCATACCGCAGCTACAATTTCCTGTTCATGCCTGAAAGTCACTGGTATAACCCCCTTTGCCAGAGCAAAGGACTTAATGTTGATTTCAAAGATAGATAAGAGAGTATGGCAATGTAAAATTGTTCACAATGGTTGGCTCCTAGATTTTTGTATAGTAGGAAATCCTGCCACTGTTCAAAGGAGATAGACAAATGCTACCAGAAGCTGCTGCCAATCCAGGTTGAAGATACAAATGTAAGAAGTAATGTAGTGATAGTACTTGCAAAATTGACTTTGAAATATCACGTATGCATGCCTTTTAGCTTTAGTTTAGTACTTTATTCTGTCCAAAATCTGTAGCTTATGTTTTAGCTCATAAATCAGGAAAACACTCCTTAACCAATTCAATGTTTCTGAAATTCCAACGCAGCCTTTCTGGACTTCTAGTATCTAGCTCAGAGTTCATTACTTCAGCCTGAAGCTGCTGTGGATTGGAGTCCAGGTGGGGTTCCGTTCTATAGCCACTTTTTCTGATGTGGGGAAGATTTTATAGCTGCGTTTTCACCAATAAAAATCAAAACTGAGAGGGCCTGATGATTACAGCTGGCTATGGAATCTCCCAGACTGTCCTACTCATTGAGATGTGGAACTCCACCAAAAATAAAAAAATAAAAAGTTTTATTCACAGTATAAAAACAAACAGAAAACTGAAAAAAGCATAACTAGCATCCTGTAACATATAGAAAAATGTATCTCTTAAGCTTTGAGTTATCTAGAACTCAAATACACCAGGCTTGGAAATTTCAAGTATAAGTTAAGTTCTTTAAAACTGTTTCACCAAAAATTCTCAAAGGGTAAAATATTTATCTAGAATCTCATTTTTTTTTTGCTTTAAACCAATTATGAGAAGTTTGAATGCAATTATAAATGTAATAAAATTGATTATATGGCAAATGCTGATTTGCCATCTTTCACTATATATGTAAAAGGTGAAAGACATATATGATCTGAAGAGAAATCAGAGTATTTTCACTGTATATGTAAGGACACATTTCAGAAATCCAAGAAGAAATTTAGACATTTGGCACATCCTGTGCAAGGACTTTCTACCACATAGCTGATGCGTGTTCATTGCATATTTTTTAGAACCAGGGATTGAACTCAGGCCCTTGCACTTGCCAGGCAAGTGCTTATTCTACTGACCCATTTTCCCAGCCCCTCATTACATTTTTGATTTGCTATTTTCTGTTACAGAACAGTTTTTAGCTCTCTAGCCTCATCTAAGTCTATCAGTTTTTAAGACTTACCTTGCCTACTCCAGTAGAGTTACATGTGAAAGAAACCAAGACTTATTTATCTTTTAGTCAACAGCTCTTAACATTATTCAATGAAGAATTTTTAATTATTATAATTAAGAACCAAAGTAGCTTAATATGAGAAACCTTTAGCTCTATTCAGCCATTGTTGAATACACATCAATATAGTCTATGTGTTGCAGACTGTAGGTTAGAATATGTTATAAAATAGGCTTAGAAATAAAATTTGCATTTATAGTTCTTTCATACCATAGTCAGTCAAAACCTGCAATATCAACTGTACAATGATTCTCTGCACTGCATAAGCATCATAAAACAGAAACTCAGAAGGTGTTTCACCAGGAATACAGACCTATCTCATTAAAGCCACTGTAGCCCAGCTCTTGCCTGCGTAGTCCCAGAACTTCAAGATCCATGCACTTAAATCCTGGGGGACACTGGTAGCCTTCTTCCAGCTCAGGTGAGCAGTGCGTATCTGGAATAGCTAAACTATTCCAGGTTACATTCCTGTGAACAACACAAGAAAGTGTTAGAAGCTGGATAACTGTAAATGTTGATTAAATGCATAGTGTAATCATTTCATTAATAACTTCTATCTATGAATGCAGGCTTAAGATTGGTGACCCATGAATGACACTCATAAAATAAATGATGAACAGCTCTATGGAAGAGTAGGACCATTACTATTTTTGTTATTAAAGGTTAAGGTCCAGCTAAATGAAGACAAAATTTTCCTATACATTTGTAAGTAGCTTGTTGGGAGATTTCTGCTTACTCACAAACTTATTTTCCTACTATGGACACAAATTTTATTTCCCCCCTATAATCGTATACATAGTTTGATCTTCTGCTATGTCGCAGAGGTGCATTTCAGCTGGACACCAGATACATAGAGAGGGACCGAATGGACCAAAGGCATTACCTTGGGAAGAAAGAGACTGTAAGGTGACCTGGTGGTAACTCTAGGAACACGAACGTCTTTTGGGCGGACGGTGACATAACAAGGACAGCCTGGAACTTAAGGTAGAAGGACTTGGGTATGTGATAGCTTTTTTTGACAGTGGACTAAGGTAGTCATTGGAATGGCAAATCTCACTGTAGACTCTCATTCTGAACTGACCTTAGAAACGGGACCCTTCACAGCTATTTCAAGCCACTCGCAGGGTTTGTGCAGAAAGCAAAATTTAGATTGAATGATATCACAAGCCGACCAAATCAATGGCTTTTCAAGTCATTTCCTACTTCATAAATATTTCTAGGGATTTCCTAAGTCCCTCTACCTTATGGCCATTAGAAGCCAACTTCCGGGTGCATTTTCTTTTCTTTTTTTTTGTTTGTACATTTTCTTTACTAACTTCTTGTATTCATTTAGCTCCTTTCTTTCCCTTTGTCTCTCTCTCTCTCTCACACACACACACACACTCACACACACACACCCTGCTGATACTGTACCCACTGCCCCATCATAAGCACAGGCCCAGAGCCTTCACCTACAATTCAGACATACTATTAGTCCTTCAGGAATTTTTTTCTTTCTAGATTGAAAACCTGCTAAGTCATTTACATTTCTCAGAGAATCAAATGGTTAAATTACTGTCTCTTCTAGTCATATTTTAATGGGACTCTTGGGACCCCATAAGCAAAATTCAAAGGGAAGAATCTAGTGATGGAAATGATCCTTTGATGGTTTAGAAAAACATGGCTTTAGGCAGGCAGCACATCGCTTATTTCTATAGGCCAAGTGATGTGTGCTCCTCTCATTGGATGCTGCACTCCAGATTTGTTACCTATGACATTAGAGGTCAATGCTGCCTAGTTTCAGAGCTTCGCAAGGAACCTATCTGGGTGTTTTCCTCACTGTGCATTTCCTAGCTGAGTGAGTTTAGTAAGATTCTAGGAATCTCTAAGCTCAAATTCCTTATCTGTAAAATCATAATTTAAAGCTGAATTTGAGTGAGGGTTACATCACAAAAACCAGCTAATGTAGTTAGGATAAAGCCTGACTTGTAAGAATTCAAATAAATGCTTGTTCCATATTATTGTTAACCATTACTATTTTAAAATGTAGCATAGATCTTGGCAAGTGAAAAAAAAATAGATAATTGTCAATCCCAGCACTCTGAGAAGCTGCAGCGGGAGTACTATAAATTTTAGTCCATCCTGGACAAGTTAGCAACTTAACCAGACTGTCTCAAATTGAAAACAAACAAACAAAAGGGCTGGGAATCAGCTCAGTGAGAAGGCCTGAATTCAATCCCCACCATCTTTTCCTCCAAAATATAATTCAGCAGTGATTCTGAGGGTAGTTTTGCATATAGGACTGAGGAGCTGAAGGACAATTGATGGCTTATAGAACACTCAGTACTTAGTTTATACTCCAGAAAGGTACGGTAAGGCTCAGAGACGCAAAGTGGATGAGCAGGTCAGGATTGATGTTCTAAACATGGCAAATACCTTAACAGAACGAATTTGAGAAAATATTTTGTCTACATGGAAAGTTTCAAAGTAACAGGTATGAACAAAAAGATTTAAAAATGAATAAAAATTATTTAAAGTTTTAAAAATCACCTTTTAGCTCTTTGGAGAAGCAAAGAAGTTAGCTTCTAGAGCCCATCATGCCACGGCTATGAGCTCTGGCTTATCCACCTGCAGTGTGTATAAGTTAATTTATCCAGACCTCAGTTTACCCATCTGTAAGATGGTGTGAAATGCCTACTTGATCAGGTTGGTGTGAAAATGTTTTACATTTGTAATGATTTGCATTAAATCTGTAAATAATTTGAATAAAACAGAGCCTATTTTAGTTATCAGTGGCTAATGTTAGAGATAATTTAATGTGCATAGATTGTCTAGACTATAAAGTTTAGCTCTGGTCCCTCTTGTGTTAGTGGGCTCACTTCTAAAACTGGGAAAACAGGCCTGGGGAGATAGCCAAGTAGAATAAAGCACTTGCCTGGCAAGCACGAGGGCCTGAGTTCAGTACCCTGGTACTACCAATAAATAAATAAATAAATAAATAAATAAATACTGGAAAAATAATTGCACCTACTCTATATAGCACTTACATGACTAAATGAGCTAAAGTACTACATTCAAGAATACCACTGGGAATAAGTTGTTTTTTTTTTGAAGAATGGGATTGAACTTGCCAGGCAAGCACTTATTCTACTGAGCTATGTCCTCAGCCCTGGAATAAGTTAATTGAAACAGTTATAAATATTTCCATTATTCTATAAATATTGAAGTTTTCCTTTCTGATTCCAATTCCTTTATCTTTTGTAGGAGCAGTGATTGTCATTTCAAATATAAATTCTCACTGCTACAGATATTTTGAAGTCTTCTGACTTTACAGACAGCACAATGGAAGCACATTATTTTTGCCAACACCTAGCTATCAGAATTGTTATCAGAGACACATTTATTAGATGATTAACTACTCTGGAACATATGTATCTAAAACTACATGATAATTATCATTAAAAAAATGCAGGAGTTTCAAGAATATACATTTGTTTTTATCTTAGTTTATTTTCTCAACAATAATCTCCCAGAGTTTGATTTGCTAATGCTAATTGTTTTCTTGTTCATTTTTTGCTCAAAGAGCATGAATAGGAAAAAATGTTATCTGGAAGAAGGGTGCTGAATTGCTGCTGCACTGGGCAGCTCTTGGATGTTATGTCGGCTTCTAGTACTATGGTCATCCGCTAGGAAAATAATTATTTTCCTAGCGGATGACCATAGTCATCTCCCGACTACAAAACCGTTTACATTTGAAATGATTCGCATTAAATCTGTAAATAATTTGAATAAAACAGATTCTTATTTACAGATTTAATGGGAATCATTACAAATGTAAAGATGTAGTGATTCACCCGATTACAATAAATGTCTGTTCATGATTAAGGGGATTTTGAGAGTTTTATTTCTTTTTTGTCTTAGCTTGTACTTTTTTCTTTTAATTTATTTTTTATTTTATTGAAGTACAAATATCAATCAGACAGTTTTAAGACACCTTAACAAGACAGATTCGATAAATTAATACATTGCAAACTGTTTTCATACTGTTTTGGTATCGTACAAGGTGCATACATGATATTATACTTACAGACATTATTATAGCAGATGTCTCTTATCACTAAATTAAGAGTGTAGCTGCTTACTTATCTTATTTTTTATACCTGAATTATATCAAAAATTCAATAATTATTTTCCTAGTGGATGACCATAGTACTAGAAGCCGACATAATATCCTGTCCAACCACCATCAGTGCAAATCTTGCCTCTCATAGGATTATGTAGAAGCACAGCGTTATCTATCCCAACTGTACTGTCTAT
>PVKA01025603.1:0-26110 GCA_004027165.1 Ctenomys sociabilis | reverse complement strand
TTTGCAGAACCAGGGATTGAACTCAGGCCCTTGTGCTTTTTATTTCTTTTAAATGATTTTACTTTGTAATAAGTTTTTTGTTGTTGTTTGGGGGTTTTGTTTTGTTTTTGAGTACCAGAGTGCAAACTCAGGACCTTGCACTTACCAGGTGTTTATCTTGCTGAGCTATCTCTCTGGCTTTTTGGGTTTTCTTGTCTTTTTGAGACAGGGTCTGACTGTGCAATTCAGACTGGCCTTGAGCTCGTTTTGTAGCCTAGACTGGTCTCAAACTTGCAGTAGTCCTCCTGCCTCAGCCTCTGAGTGCTGGGATTACAGGGGTGTGCCACCGCACCCAGCAATGATTTACTTTGTGACTAATTTTCATTTTTAGTCACTCAAGTAGGTTTAAAAGTCAGTACAATTTTAGGGCTAGAGAGATAGCTCAGCAGCATGAGTGCCTGCCTGGCAAGCACAATGTCCAAAGTTTGATCCCTGGTACAAAAAAAAAACCAGAAATCTGCAATTTTATTTTTTATTTTGTGGCGGAACCAGGGACTGAATTCAAGCCCTTGTGCTTGCCAGGAAAGCACTTATTCCACTGAGCCATCTCCCGAGCCCAAATTGCAATTTTTTTTTTTTTTTTTTTTTTTTTTTTTTTTTTTTTTTTTTTTTTTTTTTTTTTTTTTTTTTTTTTTGTCTTTGAGACAGGGTCTCACTATGCAGCTCAGGCTGGTCTCAAACTCACAACAATCCTCCTGCCTCAGCCTCCCAAGTGCTGGGATTACAGGCCTGTGCCACCACGGCTCCCAAATTGCAATTTTAAAATGGGTATTGTGATGCACACCTGGAATCCCACCACTTTGGGAGGCTGAGAAAAGAGGATGTAAATTCCAGTCTCATCTGGAATGTGACCTTTTACTATGATCTTCTTTCATAGTTAAAAAAAAAAAAAAAATACAAAACACGCTGCACAGCACTCAGGAGGCTGAGGCAGGAGAATCCATGCAAGTTGGAGGCCAGCCTTGACTACATAATGACCCAAGGCCAGTCTTAAGTGCATAGTGAGACTGTTTGTGTCCACAAAGAAATGGAGGGAGGCTGGAGATGTAGCTCTATGGTGGAGCAGACATTGCTCAGTATCTCTCTAATACACACACACATACACACACACACAGAAACATCTAGGTCATCTCAAAATTTATACTGATTGCAAAAAAAAGTTTTATTTTGATTGTTCCTTGCGTGCAAATGTGTTTAAACATTGTGTCCTACTATTGGATGTCTTTATTTTTTCATATAGTGGTTCATGCATGAACATGTGTATGCCTGGGCTTTACCTCAGCAAGGTTGTAAGGATCACAGTTTTGTGGATCATTTGGTTCAGGTCACAGTGCTGCCAGTTTGATCCTTCTCTCCTTTTTCCCTTTAGGAATCCAAAAATCCTTGTGGAGTGCCTCACCCCTGATTTCCGAGGAGATCTTAAAGCAGTAGAGAAGGTTGCCTTGTCAGGATTAGATGTTTATGCGCACAATGTAGAAACAGTTCCAGAACTGCAGAGGTGAGGTCGAGCAGTCACACTGGGAAGAGGGAGAGTCGTGCTCTTCTAGTGTGTTCTCACTGTCACTGCCAAATTGGCAACCACCTTTCCAAAGTAAACTCACTTCCTTCTTCCTCCCTCTCTCCCTCTCTTCTTTCTACTTTTCCTTTCTCCCTCCTATCCAGTAATAGAAAAATCAGAAATTATAGCCAACAAAAGCAACATGATTGGAGGGCAGCCAAATAGCTCAGCGGATTAAAGCAATTGCAAGCAGTTGCAGGGCCTGGGGGTTTGATCTCCCAGCCCGTGCTGAGATGGCAGTTGAGACTGGATGTGATGGCACATGCCTGTAATCCCAGCTCTTGGGAGGCTGTAAACAGGACAATCACTATGAGTCTGATCTAGTGGTAAGACCCTGAACACCCTGTAGGCCCTTCCCTAAAATACAGGGATTAAAGACACAACATGATTGGGTTGGGGAGATAGCTCAGCAGACTAAGCACCTGCCTAGGCAAGCACAAGGACCTGGGTTCAATCCCTGGTACCACATTATGCCCTGCTGAGCCGGCCACCAAAACTGGGCATGCCTATAATTCCAGGACTGAGATGGCTGAAACAGGAAGATCACTATGAGTCCCAACTGTGTAGTGAGACCTTATACCAAATAAATAAATAAAAGATTTTTTTTCTTTTGCAGAACCGGGGATTGAACTTAGGCCCTTGTGCTTGCCAGGGAAGCGCTTATTCTACTGAGTCATCTCCCCAGCCCCCAAAAGATTTTTTAAAAATTGAAAAAAAAAACAACAACATAATTATTATTCATATAACCCCCTAGGAATATCAGTTCCTGCCTCTTCATTGAAATTCATATGCTAAGGTGGCCATGGTATTGACATTATAATGTGTGTGTGTGTGTGTGTGTGTGTGTGTGTGTGTGTGTGTGTGTGTGTAATTTTTTTTTTTCTTTTGATCAGGGATTGGATTTAGGATCTTGTGTTTGCTGGGCAGGTGTTCATGTTGCTGAGCTATCTCCCTGACCTCTGTCCTCTGATTTGGATATTTTTATGAACGTCTTTTTTAAAAAAAATTATTTTAATGTTTTATTTATTTATGTAGTACAGGATCTCGCTACATAGCTTGGACTCATAGTGATCCTCCTGTCTCAGCCTCCCTGGTGCTGGGATTACAGGTATGTGGCACCACACCTGCTTTAGTGGCTAGCATCCCACTCAGGGTTCCAGAGCCAGCATGATATGTGGTAATGGGATCAAACCTGGGTCCTTGTGCTTTCTAGGCAGGTGGCTAGAAACATGAAAAGTGCCACACTGGGCACGCTGAGCCAGCAGCGAAGTCCAGACATGGTGGTGCATGCCTGTAATCCTAGCACTGGGGAGGCTGAAAGCAGGAGGATCACTGTGAGTCTGAGCTATGTAGTGAGACCCTATACCAAATTCAAGAAAGAAAGAAAGAAAGAAAGAAAGAAAGAAAGAAAGGAAGGAAGGAAGGAAGGAAGGAAGGAAGGAAGGAAGGAAGGAAGGAAGGAAGGAAGAAAGAGAAAATGTTTTTAATTAATTCAGTATATGGAGACAGCCATAACAACACAGCTAGAGACAAAAGAAAGAGTATTCCAGGGCCAGGGATATAGCTCAGTGGCACAGCACCTGTCTGGCAAGCATGAAGTCATGAGTTTGATTCCTGGTACAAAAAAAGAGAGAAAACTTCCAGGGTGCTGCAGAAAGTACCAAGAATGATGGGATAAATGTGTTCAAAGTGAGAAGTATTTTAAGGGGGGATTAATGGTGATTTACTGCAATTAATTTTTTTTTTCTTAATGCATTTTAGTACAGGGACTACGGGGTCTCCCTACATAAATCGGACTCATAGTGATCCTCCTGTTTGCCTCCCAGGTGCTGGGATGATAGTTGCACACCACTACACCCAGTCTCAGTTGCTGTCTCAGCGCGCCCTGGAGGTGGGGTTGGCAGAGCATGCGGGTGATCAAACCCTGGTCCCTGCACCTGTCTGAACAGGCACTTTAGTTCACCGGGCTATTTGGCTGGCCCTACAATTAACTTTTTTTTTTTTTGCGGAACCACAGATTGAACACAGGCTGTTGCACTTTCCAGGGAAGCGCTTATTCCACTGAGCCATCTCCCTGGCCTACAATTAACTTTTAAAATTTAAATATTTATCCCAGTTTGAATTATACCACATAGAATGTATCTTATAATCTGTATACCTGTAATGTATATGGCATTATTATACATAGTAAATGATGCAGCAAAAAAACTGATACTGTTCAAATATATATTAAATTTCCCTTAAAAAGCAGACACTTTCTTTAGTTGTCCTAGTAATTTTAGTAATGAGGAATATAGATTGTTATTACATAATGACTGTATTTGAATTTTTTTATTTGAATTTTTAAAACATTAAAATTTATTATAAATCACAGGCAAGACTAATACTGTTAATTTCTTTTAACTATTTAGCTTTTTAAAAAATGGCTGTGACTTTTATTAGCCTGTGTACATTATTCTGTGCATAAAACATAGAAAAGTTATGAATAGACCCGGCATGATAGAACACACCTGTAATCCCAGCACTCGGAAGGCAGAGGCAAAAGGATCACTGTGAGTTCAAGACCAGCCTGAGCTACAAAGTGAGTTGAAGCCCCCCACCTGAACTACATAGCCAGACTCTATCTCAAAAAGATAAAAAAAGAATAAACTGATAATCATTTCTATTAAATTATAAGCATTATAGAACAAATTCAGTGAAGAAATACTTTTAAAAAGGAATAACTTTTTTTTTTTCTTCTTTTTGAGACAGGGTCTGCTATGTAGTTTAGGCTGGCCTTGAACTTAACCATGCAGCACAGGCTAGCCTTGAACTCACATAATCCTCCTGCCTCAGCCTCCCACGTACACAGCTGTGTTTTACCACATCCAGCTTAGAAAGTAATACCTTTTTTTTTTTAATTCCTTTATTTATTACAGTGTCTCGCTACACATCACGGATTCTTTTTTCGCGGGGGTGGGGTGTGAGCTCAGCCGGCCCTGCGGGGAGGGGCTGGCATGGCATGTGGTGCTGGGGCTCGAACCGCGGTCCCTGGGAGGCGCTCTAGACCGCTGAGCTATCTTGCCAGCCCAGTAATAACTTTTTTTTAAAAAAGTAATATCTTTATACTGTTGTTTTTCTGGTTATTTTTAAATTCGTAACATTTTTTCTTCCAGTCTCTGATTCTAAAAAGCAAAACCAAATTGATTACAGAGAATAAAGCTGCATTAGAATTAAGTTGAGGTAAAAAACAAAAAAGAAAGAATTCAATTGAGGGCCAGCGAGATAGCTCAGCAGACGAAGCACCTGCATAGGCAAGCGCAGGGCCTGGAGTTTGATCCCCAGCTCCACATGCTGCCCCCAACCCCCCTCCGCCCCCCTCAGCCTTGATTGAGTCCAGGTTAGTGGCACACACCTATAATAGCTAGCTCTGTGAAGGCTCAAAACAGGAGGATCACTGTGAGTCCAAGCTGCATAGTGAGACCGTGTACCAAATACATAAATTTAAAGAAATAATTTAATTGAATACTCTTTTTTTTTTTGAAAGCTGATTTAATATCAGCGACTTCCTGGCCTTTTGGCTTTTTCCCCCAGGAAAGCCAGCGTGTTTGCCTTTGTTGAAGTCTGGTCCGGCCCTGGTGTGGCCAGCAGTGGGAGCCAAATTCCCCAGTTTCACTTAAGAAGCATCATTTCCAGTGAAAATTCCAGAACCATGCATGTGGCCTCTCGCCAGCAGAGGGCGGTCGGGGCAGTAGGAATGAAGCCTAAGTTTCAGTCCTCTGAATGCAATTTCAGGTTCATTTTTGTTCAATATGGAGATCATCTTACTTTTGCCCTTTTTCTCTTGTCTTTCAACTGCCCTATTCGTAAATTTAAGCTTCAGAATTCTCATTTAAAATTACTTCTATACTAATTTTCTTCTGCCCTGAAGAAAGCTTAAATGTTAGGAAGGCCATAGAAGCCTTATTTTCTTTCCTAAAGTTAGAAGAACTTGTTGCAAGTGCTGCCCATGAGCTGTGTAAGGACAAGCACCACAACATGCACCTTGTACTTTGCTAGTCATTCAGGACATGCTGGAACTTGTCACATCTGCTGATGCCAACCCCACTGTTTTCCAGGAAAGTTCGAGATCCTCGGGCCAACTTTGACCAGTCTCTGCGTGTGCTCAGGCACGCCAAAGCGGTCCAGCCAGCTGTTATTTCAAAAACATCAATAATGTTGGGTTTAGGTGAGAATGATGAACAAGTATATGCGACATTGAAAGGTAAAGAAACTAAGAAGTGAAAAATGTTCGCTTTTCATTGGAGGCGTAGCACAGGCCCCATGTGGAAAGCCCTGTGTGATTTGTGCCTGTGGGCTGGGAGCTCAGGCCTGTGCATAGCTTACGTGAGGGAGACCCTGGGTTTGATTCCCAGTACTAAATAAATAGATGGTCTTAAATTCAACATGAGAGGCCAGTGTGCTCTCCTACTGCTGCATGGAGTGCAGGACAGCATCTGTGTTCCATTTCAGGGAGTTGAGGCACTGGAGATTAAACATTATCCATGCTAGGCCAGCACTCTGTGACTGAGCCATATCCCTAACCCTGTCTTAAAATTTTGAGACTAGCTAAATTCTTGCTGAGTTGCCCAGGCAGGACTAGAATTGCTGGCCCTCTCTGCTTGGTCTCCCTAGTGCTGAGGTCATGGGTGTGCACTACACCTGCTCTCAGCCCCCAGCCTTGCACATGCTAGGCAGACAGCTACCACTGAGCCACATCACTCCCCTGGCCACCAACTTCCCCTGTTCTTGCCTCCTGCATAGCTGGGTTCCAGCATCTGCCACCATACCTGGATGAAGTTTGTACCCCACCCCCCTTCAGCCAGTGAAAAACTGTTTAATCCACTTCTCTATTTCTCTCTCTTTGGTCTGCTTTCTCTTTTTATTTTTCATAACTAAAAAGTGACTGAACCCAAGGCATTCACACTGAAATATATCCTTAGCCTTTCTGTTATTTATTTTGATATAGGGACTTGCTAAATTGCTAAGCTGTGCTGTCTGGGCTTGTATTTGCAGTCTTCCTGCCTTAGCCTCAGAGTACTAAGATTCTAGGCATGTGCCACTGTGTCCAGCTCATGCGTCTTACACACTGGACAGTTGTTTTGAGAGCCAGTCAAGTATCAGGCATTGACATTCATGCATGACTAAGACCAATCCAGGCCTTTGAGGAGCACTTATGTACAGACTTTGGTATATCCTGGAATGCTTTGGGCTTCGCTGAGCCTCCTTCCCATTTGCTTCGGGATTCTTGGCCTTTTTTTTTTTTCTTTTCTTTTCTGGTATAAGAATTCAACTACATTGATTTGATGCACCACATTCGATGAGCTAAGCTATATCCCTGGCCTTTCATTTTGTTTTTTGAGACAAGTGCTGGGATTACAGGCCTGTGCCACCATACCTGGCCTCACTTTATCTTGTTAAACTTTGAAATATAAGTTTTTATTTTCTTTAAGGGCCTTTGGCCCATGTATAGTAGTTTAAAAAAGTAGTAAGTTCAAATGGTTGATTAAAAGCTCCCATTTACTACAATAACACAGAAGTCTTGGCCTGTAGTGTGGTGTTTTTAGGCTTCCTCACCTTCCCCACCAAACAGGCCCCTGCCCCGGCGCAGGGCTATGGGATTGAGGCTGTGTCTGTACACTGGCTCACCATGTTTGTGCTAATCATTCCTTCGTGTTCCATCGTTGCCCTAGGCCCTGGCATGGAAATATCTTTGAAAGACTAATATAATCTTCCATCATGGGGCTTGTGGACCAGCGTGTCCACCTGAGGAAGCACTCCTGGGGAAAATGATACTTGCATCTGTACTTGCTAATAGAGTTTTTGCTTATTTTCCTGTAGTGCTTCGTGAAGCAGATGTGGATTGTTTGACTTTGGGGCAATATATGCAGCCCACAAAACGCCACCTTAAGGTACAGAGATCTTTTTTTGGTACCGGGAATTGAACACAGGACCTTAAGCTTGCCAGACAGACACTGTGCCACTGAGCTGTATCCCCTGGCCCAAGATAGAGGGATCTTGCATTGCCAAATGTTTCTTGGTAATTTGAATTATATATTCATCATCTTTTAGTATAGTGTCCCATGTATATCTGTGAGTTTCGGTTGCCATGGTATCAGCTGCATAAAGTGGCTACCCTGGCACTGATTTGCCACTACGAAATTGTGTAACTCAAGTGCGCTAACAGAGAAAGGGTGAACATACCAGGGAATTGCACAGAGTGACTCTTGCAGATCCTGTGACTTGTTTGAGTCATGTACAGAGCCAAAGTGGGTATAAGAGAAGGCAATGTGTGGCTGGTGTCAGAGAGTGACCCTGTGGCGGTCAGAACCTGCAGGAGTCATGGGTGCCAACTAATTCTGTCTATGTGTTAATCAGTGCATAAAAAAAATACCAGTCTGTAATATGACCTAAAGTGATACTTTAAACCTAGGTTGAAGAGTATGTTACACCTGAAAAGTTTAAATACTGGGAAAAAGTAGGAAAAGAACTTGGATTTCATTATACAGCCAGCGGCCCCCTGGTGCGTTCTTCATATAAAGCAGGTGAGCCAGCTACGGGTGCTGTGTTGGGTTCTTGGCTTTGCTTCCCGTTCAGAGCCTCGCAGGCGTACCCATACCCCAGGAGGAATGCAGCTCTGCAAACACATACTGTGAGAATGATACACTTTCCAGGTTCAGCTCTACTCAGGTCTCCATGAGGCGAATGGAACAGCTGAGGCTGTCTTTTGTCAGAGAAGTTTTGGCTGTTTGCCACAGTGGCCTGTGGTGCTTTCTCAAGGGCCTCCCCCCTTGTGCCTTTCTCCTTTGCCTCCCCCCGTTTTTATCCCCCCTTGTACCCACACACACATATACTCGCTATGCCAGCCCGTGAGGAAAGCAGGGACCTTCAACGACTGCTGTGCTATTGGCGGGTGTTGGCCGTAGATCATGCAGAAACCACAAAGCCTGTCGAGCATGTAATAGGGTTTTCTGGGAAATGGATGTCATTTGCCAGTGATACCAGCTGCACACCCAGACTCCCAGTTTGAGATCAATTTAAGCATGGAAATTTGATAGCATTGTTGCTCACACTGTTAATTTTTTTTTTGTATTTTTTCCCTTAAAGATAACAGAAAAAGCTACAATGCAATTTTTCACTTCTGAACTTCAGCTCATCTTGATCAGTTGCTCAACCTGATTTATGGAAATAAAAACATTTGTTTAGGGGATAAAAGTTGATAGTAGCCACCAGAAAGTCCATAAGAATATATATGAAGACTGAATTTATTTATTTATCATTTATTTATTTTTATGTCTTTTTGAATCAGGGTTTCACTATGAGTTCAGGCTGGCTTTGAACTCTCATTGTAGCCCAGGCTAGGCTCAAATTTGCAGCAATCCTCCCACCTCAGCTTCCTGGGTCCTGGGATTATAGACTGAATTTAATCTAAAAACATGTGGATTTTTTCCTGATCAGTTGGATTATAATAAAGAATAAAGTGGACCAGTGAGATAGTTCAGCAGACTTAAGTTCCTGCATAGGCAAGCGCAGGGACGGGGGGTTCAGTCCCCAGAACCACATGCCATGCTTGCCCCATCCCCAGGACGCTCTGAGCTGGCCACAGAGTCCTGGCGTAGTGGCACACATCTGTAATCCCAGAGCTGGGGAGGCTAAAAACAAGAGAATCGAATCTGAGCTGCGTAGTGTGACCTTATACCAAATACGTTAAAAAAAAAAAAAAAGCTTGGTCTTTTTGGCTATCTCTAAAATGCTTGACTATTATTGTAGCATTGGGTACTGAGCCCAGGGCCTTCTTACTGAACTAGATCCTCAGCCCTCTGTTTTGAGACAGGGTCTCACTAAAGTCACTTAAATTGCATAAACTGGCAGCTGGCAAGATAGCTTAATGGTCTAAAGCACCTGCTTAGGCAAGTTTAGCTTTGATCCTCTGTATGCCATGCCAGCCCTGTCCCCCAGAGCGTGCTGAGCTGGCCACAAAAAAAAGAAAAATAAATAAAATAAATTGCAACTGATAAGAGACATACGGTATAATAATGTCTGTAACTATAATATCATGTATGCACCTTCTATGATACCAAAACATTATGAAAACAGTTTGCAATGAATTAATTTATTAATTTATTAATTTATTTATTTTTGGTGTTTTTGAGACAGGGTCTCACTATGCAGTTCAGGCTGGCCTTAAGCTCACTTTGTAGCTCAGGCTGGTCTCGAACTGACAACAATCCTGCCTCAGCCTCCTGAGTGCTGGGATTACAGGCATGCGCCACCATGCCCGGCCATGCAGGGTATTAATTTATCAAATCCATCTTGTCAAGGTATGTTAAAACTATCTCATTGATATTTGTACTTCAATAAAACAAAAATAAAAAATAAAAAAAGAACAAAAAAATTAAAAATGAAAATTCATTATGAACCTCTCAGGGACAAACAGGAAAAAAAATAAAAATAAAAATAAAAAAATAAATTGCGTAGGCTGGGCTCAAACTTTCTATCCTCCTGCTTCAGCCTCCAAGCATGATTATAGGTGTGTGCCACCAGATGTGGCTGATATTATTGATGAATTATTTCTCAAATATTGGGGTCTAAATCATAGATGTTTGCTGAGGAAATGGCTCAGTAGAATAAATCATAGATGTTTAGGGGGCCAGGGAGATGGCTCGGTGGAATAGGCGCTTCCCTGGCAAGTGCAAGGGCCTGAGTTCAATTCCCAGTTCTGCCAAAAAACAACTAAATCATAGATGTTTAAATTAGGCATGAGTTATATTTTAAAAATTAATGTTCACTGCATTCCTGTAAAGAAATTTAAGCCTGAAGCACAAGGGCCTGAGTTCAACCCCTAGTTCTGAAAAAAATAGAAAAAAAAAAAGAAAGAAATTTAAGCCAGGTATGGTGGCATGTGCCTGTAATCACACCGTTTGGGATGCTGTAAACAGGAGGATCACTATGAGTCCGATCTACACAGTGAGACCCTGGATACCGTCCTAAGTACAAAAAAACAAAACAAAACACAAATTGCCATAAAAGACTGGGATTCTGCCGGGAACCTTAGGCAGAAATAGGGGCTTGAGTTCTGTTCCAGCAGTTCTTGGCAAGGGGAGAGCTGCGCAGCTCTGTGCAGTGGGCCAAGTCCTAGGCTTCTTGGCCACTGTGTTTGGATGCAGTCACCGCAGTTCCCTGTGGGGGCCAGATCAGGGCCGCACTCGGTGTCAAGCCCGGCCCAGACTTCCTGAGGGTGTCAAACGCCCTGTGTCTGTCGGGAGCGCCCCATTGGAGCCGTTGACAGAGTTTGAAAATGCAGATCCAGGCAGTCTGAAAGCAGAATTGCTCTCTCAGACAGCTTCTGTCAACAGCCAGACTCCTCGACAGGGAAGAATAAATTGTACACATGGAGTGGGAAATCCACAGAGGCAGTCTCATAGCTTAAGTAGGGTCCTTTCCTCCCTCCTATTACAGAGAATAATAGCTGAGGCTGTAGTGATAGAAGTTTTAAAATAGCAGTAGGAAAAGGGCCAAAGATAGAGGAAATATTTAGAAAAATACTATCTTTGAGATTGAGGAATAGGAAGGGGGTGAAACAGCTCAGGGGGGGAATAGTATCTGCCTGCCAGGCGCAGGGTCCTGAGTCTCTTTCCGGCACTGAGAGAACGACCTGAGGGAAAATGCCAGTAAGTTCAAAAGTCTTCTAATGGGAAATCTTTGAAACACAATTCTTAAATAGTAGCGCAGTTATTTACTTTAAACTTGTATTTTCCTTTTTCCAAAATAGGTGAATTTTTCCTGAAAAATCTAGTGGCTAAAAGAAAAGCAAAATCCCCCTAAAACAGACCTGACTTCGGGAGTGCAGGAGGTTGGCCACTGTGCCGTCAGCTGGTTTGGAGGCACCTGGACGGTGGGAAATGGGTGCTCCTGCTTATTTTGTGCTAAGAGGAATGTCAGTACACTGCATGTATTTAATTAGTCATTCATTTGGCATTCTTTACCTAATAAATAATTGCCTGTTATGTAACCATGTAACATCTTTGCAAGAGTTTATTGTTAGCATGATTAATTGCAAGTTAACATTTAAATTTCCAGGAGATTTTGCAAGTCACTATTACCTGTGTATAAATGTCACATTTCCTTTATGAGGATAACATGCCAGGGGTGGTGGCACATATCTGTAATCCCAGCTCTTGGGAGGCTGAGTATTGTTGCAAGTTTGAGACCAGCCTGGGCTACAAAGTGAGCTCAAGGCCATCTTAAACTGCATAACAAGACCCTGTCTCAAAAAGAGAAAGAAAAAAGTTCAAGCCTAGGACCAAGGAGATAGTTCAGTGGCATAATCTGCCTGGCAAGTATAAGGTTCTGAGGTTGATTCCTGGTATCAAAAAAAAAAACAGAGAGACAAGCCTAGCAACTTAGTGATTTAGTGAGACCTTGCCTCAAAATAAAAAATAAAAAGGGCTGAGGATGTCGCTCAGTTAGAGCTCAGAGTTTAAGCCAGGCATGGTACACACCTATAAGCCCAGCAGTGGGGAAGCTGAGGCAGGAGGATTGTTGTAAGTTTGAGACCAGCCTGGGTTACAGAGTGAGCTCAAGGCCAACCTGAACTGCAGAGCAAGACCCTGTCTCAAGAAGACTGGAAAAAAAAAACAAGTTCAATCCTTAGTAGTGAAAAAAAAAAGTTGCAATCTCAGGATATTTTCTAATTTACTTTAAGCTTGAGAGGAAAGCAGGAAATGATTAGAAAGCTCACAGGCAGCCTTGTTTACTTTTGTGTTGTACTTAGTATTGCATAGCTGACCAACAGCTGACAAGACCACAGGTGCTGAGCAGCAGCCGCGGCTGCCCTGTGCTGTAGCCCTGCACCCTTCTTAGAGATAACAAGCAGCCATGGTGGAGTTCTTGCCATGGATTCCAGAAAGATTTTTTTTTTTTTTTTTTGCTAGCTCAGGGTGCCTTAAGGGCAAGTCTGGTGTGGCTTGTGGAGGTGGGGATTGAACCTCGGTCCCCTGTGCCTAAGTTTGCCCAAGCATGTGCTTTAAAACAACTGAGCTAACCCACAAGCCCCCTTGCCAGGTATCCAGATTGGCCTCAAACTGTGATTCTTCCGCCCCAGCCTCCCCAATGCTGGGATCATGGCTGTGTGCTGACATCCCAAGCTGTGATTTTAGAGGGCCAGGGCAGAGTCCAGGACAGCAATTGTGCATGTACAATCAGTGCATCTCAGCATAGACATGGCAGGAAGTCTGCACAGAGATCTAGAGCCTGGCATGGTGGCTCATGATAATCCTGGCACTCTGGAAGTCAGGAAGATCGTAAGTTTGGACCCAGCCTGGGCAACTTGGACCCTATTTCAAAATAAAAATAGCTCAGTGAGAAGGCTCTGTGTTGTATCTCCAGAACTGTGTGTGTGTGTGTAATTAGCACAGGTTACTCCTCCAGCAGTGGTTTCCTGTATTAAAATTGACTCCTGCCGGGCGTGGTGACACAGGCCTGTAATCCCAGCACTCGGGAGGCTGAGGCAGGAGGATTGTTGTGAGTTCAAGACCAGCCTGAGCTACAAAGTGAGCTTAAGGCCAGCCTAAACTGCATAGTAAGACCCTGTCTCAAAAAGACAAAAAATAAAATAAAGTTGACTCCTAGCTGGTGTATTTCAGCATGTATTATCCTCTATATAAAGCAGTGGCATTTGTGTTTAAAGATGAAAGCAATAGATTGCATGGTTTTCTGAAAATGTGACCCAGAACAGTATTCGTTGCTACAGTTCTTCCCCTAGTTTATTCCTTCTTTAGAGAAGACCTTATCTTGCTGTGCTGCTTCTGTGTGTGTGTGTGTGTGTGTGTGTGTGTGTGTGTGTGTGTGTGTGTGTGTGTGCGCGCTCCTGGGGCTAGGTCCAGGGCCTTTGCCTCCCCACTTCTCATGGGGATGGGAAACACGGTCACACTAAATTGCCTGGGCCGGGTTCAAACTTGCAATCCTCCTGCCCCAGCCTGCAACTGCTGGAATGGCAGATGCTTGCCTCAGTGCCTGGCCCTTGGGACTTTCTTTCCTAGTCCTTGGGCTGGGAGGGGATTAGCAGACTTAGGCTGCTTGGCAAGTGGTCTCTCAAAGGCTGAGCTTTGGGTCTGTACTACCCCTGCTGTGTCATTGCTCTGGAGGGAACAGGTACACATGTGCTCAGCATCCATGCTGACCAGGAATCCTACATGTTTGTTGCCTTTTTTTTTTTTTTGTCTTTTTGAGACAGGGTCTCACTATGCAGTTCAGGCTGGCCTTAAGCTCACTTTGTAGCTCAGGCTGGTCTTGAACTCACAACAATCCTCCTGCCTCAGCCTCCCGAGTGCTGGGATTACAGGCATGTGCCACCACGCCCGGCACATGTTGCCTTTTTTTAAGACAAGTATCTCTAAATTGCTCAATTGCCCAGGTTGGGCTAAAAGTTGGAAGTCTTCCTGCCTTAGCCTCCCAGAGTGCTGGGATTATAGGTATGCTCCATGGCACCTGGACCTGTTGCCTTTTAAACAATAGCTTTGAAGAGTTCCACCCTATATTATAGGGTCACGTGCACACACACACACACCAATAATTTTATTTTTTGGTGGAACCGGGAATTGAACTCAGGCCCTTGCCAGGGAA
Organism: Ctenomys sociabilis; assembly: GCA_004027165.1. Lineage (NCBI taxonomy): Eukaryota > Metazoa > Chordata > Mammalia > Rodentia > Ctenomyidae > Ctenomys > Ctenomys sociabilis. The sequence continues at coordinate 11,871 of PVKA01025603.1, read as the reverse complement.
GCACTTATTCCACTGAGCCAACTCCCAGCCCCACACAGACACCTATTTAAATCAGTCATTTGCAGGGTTCGGGAAGCACCTCTATGTAGACGCTTGGGTCACAACCAAAATCACTACCAGCAAACAGAAAACCCTGATATTTCCCTTTATACCTGTACATTTTGCCAGTGTGTAGGCTTGGTCACTAATCTCAGGAAAACTAATGTCCCTGGCAATTGCCTTGCTTTCAGTTAATAATTAAAATGTCGCTACTATGTTTCTTTTTAACTCCAGTTCCAGTCATTCATGTACAACCTGCATAATTTTTTTATCTGGATGAGAACTATAATATACCTTTTTTTTTTTTTTTTTTTTTTTTTTTTTTTTTTTTTTTTTTTTTTTTTTTTTTTTTTTTTTTTTTTGGTACAGTGTCTACAGGGTCTCACTAGGTAGATTGGACTCATAGTGGTTCTGTTTTCAGCCTCCCAAGTGCTGAGATTATAGGCACAAGCCACACGTAGTCTCAATCCCCTCCCAGTGCATCCTGGGGGCAGGGCTGGCATACCGGGGATCAAACTCCAGACCCTGTGCTCTGCCTAAGCAGGTGCTTTAGTCCGCTGAGCTATCTGGCCTGGCCAGCCCTTTGTTTTTGTTTTTTTTTGCTGTGTAGCTCAGGCTAGCCTCACACTTGCAGCAGTCTTCCTACCTTAGCCTCCCAAGGGATAACAGAGTTGAGCCACCATGCCTGGCCTTTTTTAAAAAGCTGCACCAGGGATTGAAGCCAAGACCTCATGCACACTAGGACAGTGATCTATGCTGAGCTACACCCACTAGCCCTCTCTAATTTTGTGCTTTGAACCACCTGTCATTTGAGGCCTTGGCCAGCCTGAACTATGTAGTCAGACCCTGTCTCAAAAAAAAAAATTAGAGAAATGACTGTGAGCCAGGTCTCACAAAGCTTCCTAGGCGGATCTTGAACCTTCTGTCCTCTTGCTTTAGCCTCCCAACTATCTGGGAGTACAGGTATGAGCAATCACACTAGGCTGATTTGTTTGTTTGTTTGTTTGTTTAATTGAAGTACAAATACCAATGAGACAGTTTCAAGACAAATTAACAGGACAGATTCAGTAAATTAATACATTGCAAACTTTTTATAATGTTTTGGTATCGTACAAGGTGCATACATGATATTATACAGACATTATTATAGTAGATGTCTCTTATCAGTGAATTAAGAGAGTGTAGCTGTTTACTTATCTTATTTTTTATACCTGAATTATATCATGATTTATTTTTAAAGAGTTAATGCTGGACATGGTGGTGCATGCCTGTCATCCCCGAACTCAGGCAGGAAGATTGCTTGCAGGAAGATTGCCAGCCTGACCTACACTGTGAGACCCTATCTCAAAAAAATAAAAAGGAAGATATATATTCACCTGCAAACCTCCCAAGTTACTAGTGACATACTGTAAAATACAGAACCTTCTGAGTGGTCTCTTTTATCTGTGTATTCAGAAAAGAAAGGGGAGCAGGGAGCAGGGTCCTGAAGTAGCAGCCCTTTGCGGGTCTCACCTTGCGTGGCACTGGTGCCCGTGCTTCCCAGGTTTCTGTCCTCACAGCTGATCACATCGTCTATGTAACATTATCAAGGTTCTGGTTGTGTGGCCTTAGAGGCTAGGATGGCTGTACTGTGGCCAGAAGAAGCCAGGTCTGTTTTAAAATTTTTGTTTTGTTTTTGAGACAGTCTTGCTATGCAGTTCAGGCTGACCTCAAATTTACAGTGATCCCTCTGCTTTAGCCTCCTAAGTGCTAGGATTCCAGGCATGCACTTCTAGGTTGGCCCAGGTCTTGGGCCCCAGGGACCACAGTTCGATCCCCAGCACCACATGCCACACCAGCCCACCATCAGAGTAGGCTAAACCAGCCAGAATCCAGGATTACCCACCTGTAATCCCATTCCTGGGGAGGCTGAAAACAGGATTAGTATGAGTCCAAGCTGTTGTGGTGAGATCCTATACCAGCCAAATACATCAAAATAAATAAATGAAAATTAATAATGTTTTACAGTAGGGGCTGAGGTATAGCCGAGGGGCAGTGTGCTTGCCTGGCAGTGTAAGCCCTGGGCTCCACCCCAGCACTGGGGAAAGTTTCCATTTAGTGTTTCAAAGTCTCAGGAGCCTCAGAGACATTCAGAACCTTGTGCTGCCTCCAGTGTCTCCATGGGACAACTCAGGGGAACCCCAGATCCAGCCTTTCATGCCAGGCCTCTGGCGGGAGCATCTGAAGTTCCCCCTAGCAGAGACATAAGCATGAAGGGGAGAATAGCTTCTGAGTAGAGCAACAGCCAGGTACCAGCAGCTCAGTGGTGAGGTAGCCCTCACAGTAAAAAGGTCCTGGCCTCACATCCTGGTGACAGACGTGCTCCTGTGCAGTCCCTGCTGGAAACATGCAGTAACCCCACACAAACCCAGAAGCTCAGCTGTGGGACAGTCTACAAGACAACTGGCCTGGAGTTGGCAAAAGTGTCAGTGTTAGAACTATGTCTGTGTGTGCGCTTGCTTTGTTTTCTAGAATTATGAGAGGGGCCAGGGAGATGGCTCAGTGGAATAAGCGCTTCCCTGGCAAGCACAAGGGCCTGAGTTCAATCCCCAGTTCCGCCAAAAAAGAATAAAAATAAAAATAAATAATAGAATTAAGAGAGAAAAATGACCCAGAGAGAATGGAGTCACAATGTAGGAGGCGAGGGCATGACAATGTGGCTGCAGTGAGGAGACTGAGGAATCCAGTGGCAGCACCTGAGCCCTGCATGGACAAGCCAGCCCTGCACCAGGGCGTCTCCTCACACAGGATGTGCCCAGCCTGCGCATGCACTGGGGACACCAGGATCAAGGTCAGCTGTGCCTGCCCTCTGGTCATCGCTGGGTCCCTCGTGCGTGTAGGACCCAGCTTCTTCAAAGCACCCTGTTTTCCCTGAGCACTTCTCATTCTTTCATTTCCTTATCTATCCGCTATTATGGTTTCTCTCTAGTTGTTCCCCCAAAGCCTCATAGAGTCATGGGGCAGCTTCTGGAGTGTGTGATTGATGCTGCACCCATCCTGGGGCAGGTGATTGCAGTACAGTGTAGGAAGGGGAGAGAGGCTAGCTGGCTGCCTGAGCTGCTGCTGCTCTTTGCTCTCCCCTTTGCTACCACCATGAAAGGTTGCTGTCTGCCATGCACCACTCTGCCTTGGAGCCAGCTGAGTACAGACTGAAACCTCCAGTAAGTGAGCTAAATAAACTGTTCCTTCCTTCATTTTGGCTGTGGGGTATTTGTCCCAGCAATAAGAAAAGATTGGCTGAGACATGCCCCAATAAGCGATTCTCTTTCACATGCACCACTTGTCCAGACCAGTTCCTAGATCAAGATAAACACCCTGCAAACGTGGCAGCCCCTGCCTACCTGCTGAAGGGGGTGTGCCCCCCACGACTTCTGTTGGTGTTTTGGGTAAGGGTCTCTCATGGGAGGTCAGGGATTGCAGGCAGTGCCACCACACCTGGGATGTGGGTTTTGGCTCCAAAGGACAAGATTGGAATAATCAGTAAAATCTGAATAGATGATACTGATACAGGGAGAAAAACTGATCTCAGGTGGTGACCTGCAGTTGTTGTAGGGAACCTCCAAAGGAAAAATGATCTCCCGACCCGACCTGTATGAGTTCGTGTTCTCTAAAACCAAAGAATGAATTTTAGGAACAAATGGAGGTTATGAGAAGAATAGATTTATTGAGGGAAAGAAAGCTCCTGTCTGAGAGAGGGACAGGAGAGGGGGACCCAAATGGGTAGTTCCCCGGAAAGCTGTCTCTTCCAGGGACTTTTATAGTGTAAAACTATGTGAGGCTAAGATAGAGGCAAAGGGGTCTCGCTTAGTTGGATGTGGGGTAGGACAAAACTATGGATTACAAACACCATTGCTCAGGTAAAATTGATTAGGCCCAGAACCAAATGGGGAAGTGAATCACGTAGCAGGCACAATGCAAAACAGAACCTTAACTGGTGGCCTCTGGACAATGATTCTTCCAGAGTAGTGATCAATCCCGGATGCCAGTCTTTAGGGAGGTGAGCATTCGTTTGGTCGTTAGGTCTGGTCCACAGCAGGGGCATCCATCCCTCCCACAGTTGTAAGGTGTCTGGTCTTTGTTATCTCCTTCGAGGGCCTGACCCTGTCTGCCTGCCTATAATATTTCTAACTTGCTGCCTGCAACAATACTGTTTTGTGTCTTTGAAATAGGCTTTCACTATGTAGCTCAGGCTGCCCTTGAATTCATTACATCACCCAGGCTGACCTCAAACTCACAGCAGTCTTCCTGCCTCAGCCTCCCAAATCCGGTGATTACAGGCATATGCCACACTTGGCCAGCTGGGGTGAAAGTCTCAAATCTATTTCTGCCATGTATTAATGTATGACCCAAAGCAGGCTACTTCTACTCTTCATCTGAGAAACATGAATTTACCTCAGAGGACTTGTGTGAAGAACAGATAAAAAAATGCACCTAACAAGTGTAAGTACACACAACGGCCAGTGTTAATAAGTACACAGAGGTCGGGGGTGCACATGCCCATAATCCTGGCACTCCAGCGGCTGAGATAGGAGGATCACAAGTTCCAGTCCATGTTGCTCAAAGTAACATTTGATGAAATAGTGCAACTTGGAAGCTGTGTGTTAGCTCGTCTAATGCCTGTGTGGCAAGCACAAAGACCCCAGTTCAGTCCCCAGTACCTCATGCCATACTGGCCCTACAACGTGCCAGCCACTGAAGCTGGGCGTGGTGGCACATGCTGGGGAGGCCGAGACAGGAGTATCATTACAAAGAGACCTTGTACCAAATAATAAATAAATAAATAAATCTTATAAAATATGGTGAAATTTGGTCTCAGATAAAATTACGGTGGGGGCCTGCCCATTAGCTCAGTTGCTTGGGGGCTGTGGAGATGGCTCAGTGGAATAAGAGCTTCCCTGGCAAGCACAAGGGCCTGAGTTCAATCCCCGGTCCCCCCCCAAAAAAAGAATTACCAGCTGGGGTTGCAGTTCGATGAAGATTCCCAGTCCTAGCACCTGATCGTGGCTCTGGTGCAGTGGGTGCCTAATGGTGCACACCCCAGTCAGCCCCCAAACGAAGCTCTTCCACTGTCGTCCTGCCACCTCTTCCTTAGAGCTCACTTCCATTTACAGTTGGGGAGAATAAAGCTGTCACGTGATTTGGCCAAGATATCACCCGCTAGGAGGTTGTGTAGTTAGGACTAAAAGCTAGAAGGCATAGGTGGAATAACAAGTGATTTCCAAGAACACACTATGGGAGAGAGGTTTCACTTTCTTTGTGCTACAATAGTGCCCCACCTAGGCCAGGGATTTAGCTCAGTAGTGTGGTAGCCTGCTTGGCAAGTATGAGGTTATGAGTTCAATTCCCAGTAACCCTGCCCCCCAAAAAAGCACCACCATACCCAGCTGAGACTTTATTTTATACACCTTTTGAAAAATCTATTTAATGCCGGGCATGGTGGCGCATGCCTGTAATCCCAGCACTCGGGAGGCTGAGGCAGGAGGATTGTTGTGAGTTCGAGACTAGCCTGAGCTACAAAGTGAGCTCAAGGCCAGCCTGAACTGCACAACGAGACCCTGTCTCAAAAAAGACAAAAAAAAAAAAAAGAAAAAGAAAAATCTATTTAAATGTTTTTACCACGCCCATGTATTTTCAGTTTTAACTACTAGCTAATAATCTCAGTCAGCCAACAACCCCACTCCCACCCTTAAAATAGGGGCTATAAAACACATTTTATCTATTTATTTATTTTTGCGGAACTGGGGATTGAACTCAGGCCCTTGCACTTGCCAGGCAAGTGCTTATTCTACTGAGCCATCTCCCGGGCCTAACAGACTAACTTTTTAAAAAATCATGCTCCTGACTGGGTATGATGGCACACACCTGTAACCCCAGCATCAGGGAGGCTGAGGCAGGAGGATTGACACAAGTTTGAAGCCAACCTGGGCTACATATTGTGCTCAAGTCAGCCCTGATTACATAGCAATACCCTGTCTCAAAAAAAAAAGAAAAAAAAAAAAAAATCAAGCATCAATCAGTCAGGTCTTCAAACTCCTGATATTTGTCTCAACAGTTTGCAAACTTTCTTTTCCCCTCTGCCCCACTCCCCAGCAAACGTTTTATGCCTTTCAGGACAAGAGGCAAAACTAAAGGTGCTATGCAGGGACTTGATGACCACCTGAAGTGTAACATGAAAACCATTCTCACTCCCATATTGCTGGCAGACCTGGCCTGTGAATGGCTACGTGCTGAATGTAAACTCTTCGTTTCTTGATCATTTCAAAGAATGACACAAAGCCTTTTTCGTGAGGGTGGGCACTCCTCTCTTCCCGCCTATTGGAGCACCATGACTCATGAGTGACTTTCCCCATGATGCACTAGCAGGAGTACAAGTCACTGACACGTGATGCTTGACTTACGCACCTGCTCGCTATACAGACGCCCCGGGCCCCCCTCCATCGCTGCCTCCCTTCTCCTACTGAGCCACAGCATCCCTCACCAGCGAGCTCCACCCCCAGCTGCCCTGGTCAACAGTGACTAACCAGAGCCCAAACACCACTGCAAATATGTGTTAACAAGAGACATAAGAAAAAAAAAAGCAGAAAGGAGCACAGAATTCACTTTAGAATAATACCAAATTTAATTTGTAAAGTCTTGCAGTATATGTGTAAGATTACATTGGCTTTCTTAAAGGAAACATTACAATGAGTAGAAAGAAAAATGCAACATAGTAAAAAAACTGATGAGGACAGCTGTGAAATGGTAAATCTGACCATATTACTGATTTTCAGCCTCCTGAGTACTGGGATTTCTGGTGTGTGACACCACACCCAGCAAAATATGCTTTGCAAAAGTGACTGGAAATGCAGTGAGAATTTTTTCAGGCTAACTAATCAATGGCAGATTTCATTAAAATGAGAGAAACCAGACCATATTTGTAAAGGTCACTTAGCATGATAATTTCATGGCTTCAAAATACATATTTAATAACAAGCAAATAAACTGGTAATAAAAACCAAAATGCCTTTCCCTTCAGAATGTGACGTTAAGGTGCTGCCTGTGGAGACTTGTAAAGTAAAAAGTGTTTTTAAGTTTCATTTTTATTTTACAAAAATCGACATGATTAAAACCAACATGATTATTTTCTATCCATCTGATAACTGAGCTAATTATATAAAAATATGTAAAAATATTCTAGATTCATAATTATCAGATATGCTAGTACCATACAGCTAGTATAAACTTGATGATTAAAAAAATAATTTTGTTTCCTTAAAAACAACTTGGTTCATTTATCAATCTCATATCAGGTATCTGCTATCTTGGAGTCGTAAATAAAAGCTGTGCTGTCTACACTTTGGGCTTCTTGTTCGGCGGGTCCTGAAGGCTGAACTTTGGAATCTCACCAGAAGCAGCATATGGGATTCTCTTTGAAGATACCTTTTTGCCAATGGTTTCAATCTGTAGAGGAAAAAAAAAAAAATGAACCATACACAAGTGTGAGAACTATAACACAGCATAGCAAGGTGGGAAATCAAGATTGTTTTCACAGGAGAAAAAGTTGCTCAGGTTTTCTGAGTTGCTGTGTATAGATCTCAGGTTCCTTTTCTATTTTCTCTTTCTAGCTGCATATTCATGTTCAGACACTGTCCCTCTGCCATTCTCCAACGAGCACCCCCCACGGCGGAGCAGACAACTCTATGTCCCCAAGCTCTCTGAGCTGCACAGGAAGGCCCTGTACAGTGCAGGTTCCAGTAGTTCACCCTGCCGTTCGCTCTATGCTCAGCATCACTGTCCTTACACTAAAACTTGCAGGACAGCTGGCCATAGATTGAAACCATGAACTAAAATGAACCTCACCTCTTACAGAAAAAGAAAAAGAATAGAACAGAGGCCAGGTATGGAGGAATCCACCTATAATTCCAGCGCTTGGGAGGCCAGCCTGGACTATGTAGCCAAATCCTGTCTCAAATGAAAGATAAGAAAAGAAAGAAGTTGCAGAAGTTATGATAGCACAGTTCTTCTTCTTTTTTTTTCCCTTTACAGAATGGTTCTTAACAGTGCCAGTTTCACAGTTTGAAAGGCTGGAATCTGGACAGAAACTTACTATGTCACCTGAATTCTCTAGGGCTTTCTACTTACCTGCCTTGAAGGCTTGTGCCAAGAATTCCATGACAGTACTTAGCATACAATAAGCCAGCATTCAATAAATGATAGTTTTATATTATAAATTAATTTTTCATATATTAAAAATCATTAATCTTTTTAAAACAAATACTACTTCCTTCATAGTCTATATGGGGATTTTTGGTTTTGTTTTGAGATAGGGTCTCACCCTGTAGTCAGGCTGGTCTTAAAGCACAGGCAAGCTTCAAACTTGCCATCTTCCTACCTCTGCCGCCCCAGTGCTTAGATTACAAGTACAGACCACCACACCTTGTGAATAGTCCTAAATTTATCTTTCCTCCATAGGAGAGATAAACACACCACTCTGTTATCCTATATTATAGTGAAAAATTAAATCCTCTAATCTATACTATAAAGAAAGGGCTTGGATTTCCATAGTAATGCTGTTGGCCTATTTAGTGACCTATAGTTCCACCCCTAATTGTCTTTTAAATCTTACTAGAGAAAGTTAACTTTCAGGAAAACTCAAAAATCATTGTAAATATGTATCTTATCACATCATTTCCCATTAGATGAGAAGACAAGATGTCTGTTGGAAAAAAATCTTTAAAAATAAGATTTCTGATGGCCGGGTGTGGTGGCACATGCCTGTAATCCCAGCACTGGGGAGGCTGAGGCAGGAGGATTGTTGTGAGTTTGTTTAAGACCAGCCTGAGCTACAAAGTGAGCTTAAGGCCAGCCTGAATTGCATAGTGAGACCCTGTCTCAAAAAGACAAAATAAATAAATGAATGAATGAATGAATGAATGAATGAATAAAATAAAATAAAAATAAGATTTCTGCCAGATGTGGTAGCATATGCTTGTAATCCCAGCACTCAGGAGGCTGAGGCAGGGCCAGCCTGTGCTACATAAGCAAGGTCAAGGCCAGCCTGCCTACAGGAGACCCTGCCTCCAAAACATAAAAAAAGAAACGACTAAATGACATTCCTGAGTGTAAGTAATTACTGGAAGAAAGAGTCCTGCTGTGTGGACACACGGATCTCCCAGGCCCTTGAGGGATGAATAAGCAGACAAGGAAGTCTGGCTTCCACTGTGACTCACAGATGATTAAGGGGGGGGCCTCAGTGGAACATGTGCCTGCCTAGGCAACCTCAGGACCTGGGCACCATCAGCCCCGCGGGCCCCACCCCCAAGGCAGGATGCACCATCTACTGAGTCCAGGTGAGGTGGTGTACCCTGTAATCCCAGTGCTGGGGAAGACTGCAGCAGGAAGACCATTATGAGTCTGAGCTGCATGGTAAGACCCTGTACCAAACACAGAGAGAGACAGAGAGTCAGAGTCAGAGACAGATAGACAGACAGGCAGACAGAGACAGAGACATAGAGACAGAGACAGAGACAGACAGACAGACATTGAATCCCAAGGAAAAAGGACCTGTGACACACTGGTGAGAAGTGAAGGAAAATCTGGTGGGGGTTTTGGTGGGACTAGAGACTAAATTCAGGGAGGGCTGAATTAGCAACTTTAGCCTGCTTTTTAAAATTTGCTAAATGTACAGGCTAAGGGACCGGATAGATGGCTCAGTGGAATAAGCACTTCCCTGGCAAGCGCAAGAGCCTGAGTTCAATCCCCAGTTCTGCCAAAAAAAAAAGGTGCAGGCTGGCCTCCAACGTGCAGTCCTCCTATCCAAGTACTCACAGGAGGCTGAGAGGACACTGGCCAGCTAGGATAGTGATGAACACAGCAAGGATACTGTGTGACAACTGGGTGCAGCCTGCAGCTTAGAAACACATTCAAGGATTTTCTACTTGGCCACACATTGTAAGGTAAGGGGGGGGGGTCTCTTTATGACAGGCAACTGAAAACTGACACCCTCAGAGATACTATGTGAGGGAGACCAACACCAAATGTTGTATTACAATCTTAGGAGGGGCTGCATGCAGTGGTGCACACCTGTTATCCCAGCACTTGAGAGGCTGAGGCAGGGGGAATCACCCTAACTTCAAGGCCAGTCTGGGCTACATAGTGAGACTATCTCTCTCTCAAAAAACAAAATAAACTTAAGTTTATGCAATGCAATCCTCACACAAATCACAGACACTTCCCAGAGAACTGACATCTTGCCCCAAAGCGACCTTACTGCTAAATGACAAAATACAAGAATTATAAAACCCATAAAACCCATACAATGGGCTTAAAAAGAAAACAACCAAACACGAGAGTCCAGAATCATAAGCACCTGGAAGCCGATGGTCTGCAGCTCGCTATGGAGCCCGTCCAGGACGCGGCGCCCATCAAAGATGAAGGCTGGCTTGAGCATCTTCTTATGAATGCGTTCGTAGTCCAGCTCCTGTGAAGACACACGGCAGGGGTGATGAGAGGGCAGCACACAGTGGCCTCTAGCATCTCCTCAGTAACACTGCTGTCACCTCACCTTAAACATGTCCCACTCGGTGCAGATGACAACAGCATGGGCCCCGTCACATGCCTCGTAAGGATCCTTGGAAATGGTCACAAGTCGGGACACTGCCACGAGCAGCAACACAAACCAGAAACAAGAAAGGAGTTAGGAACACTCACTGGCCCACCCCTCAGCCAGTTGCTCCAGAGTAAGGGTGGAATGTCAGAGTTTAAGTTTATAGAACTAAGGTTACAGAGAGAGCACACCAGAGACACATGGTAAAAACGTTACAATTAAAGGTTTCTAGACAACAAGCTGTGGGATATATAAGCAGAGGGTGCTTGAGACTCAAAGCCTTACCTTGGTCATCCTGTGAAACCCCTGGATGAGAAAGATCTACCACTATTTGTTCCCTGGGCACTTTGGGGTCATATATATGGAGGTGTGCGCCTTCATCCATCAAGTATTTGCTAATGTAAATACTGGAGGATTCTCTGGAAGAAGACAAATCAATGTTGCTTTTAATTCCCTTATGACCTAATGCCAAAACCAAAGATACAGGTAAGATGCCATTATGCTGAGTAGTGAGAATGGAGCTGTTTTTATCATTTATTCTTTATGCTGTTCATATATATAAGCGAAATACTCACATGCATTACACACACACACACACACACACACTCCAGAGGTTATGATGACAAGAGGTCTGAAATCATTAAAGAACTGTTACCTGGTGTCGCCTGTGTCCTTTTTGAATGCAAAGCCCAGAATAGCGATCTTCTTGTCGGTGACTGTGTTGAACAGGCCATCAATGATCCGGGACGCAAACCTCCTCCTCTGGTAGTCATTCATGTCTATGACCTGAAATTCATGCACAGTGCGCGATACTCAGAAAGGCAGCCCCTGAACATGTTATTCAAAAGTTTACATAAAAACTGAGAGAAACACCCATATTCTTCCTTGATGCCCTCCCGGTCCTCTGTTTTCACTGGGTTGATTTGTATCGGTCTGCAGTGGATGCCAAGACGGGGCGCACAGCTGAGCTCCCACTCAGATCCACGATGCAGCCAGGTAAGCGGAGCCCAGCGGAAGCAGCACTGTCCACAGCCACGTCCCCGAACCCTGGGACAGCAGGCTGTCAGGACCAGCTCAGGGTGCTCCCCGGGCTTCCCCTGCCAACCTCCAAGCTCGGTGTGAGAAGGAAGGTGCGAGGGGAAAAGTGAAACACTGAATACTTCCCGATTTAATTTATAAGTGTACTTTTCTTTTTTTTTTTTTTTTTT